>PVJA010011122.1:0-55541 GCA_004027025.1 Myocastor coypus | reverse complement strand
GGAAGAGGAGGAGGAGGAGGAGGAGGAGGAGAAGGAGAGGAAGAGGAAGAAGAAAATAGAAATGGTAAAATCACACACTACTTATAAGAAATTAAACCTCATAGTCATAATAAATAAATAGGTTAAAAATAAAAGCATAGTAATTATTTTCCAGGATAGCACTATGTAAAAGGAATTTTTACTGCTAATACTAATATTAGATAAAATAGATTTCCAAGCAATGAATATTAACAATGAATGTTATTTTATAATGATAAAAGTGTTGGTTTATTAAGACTCATAGCCATCTTAAATGTTTGTGGACTTAACAACATGGTTTCAAAATACAGAGCCAGTCAAATAGCTCAATGGACTGAAGCACCTGCAAGCAGATGTAAGGGCTGGGGGTTCGATCCCTGGGCCTGCTGTGCCAGCCCTGCCCCCAGGATGGGCTGAGATGGCAAGTGAGACTGGATGTGGTGGCGCTCACCTGTAATCCCAGCTCTTAGGAGGCTGTAAACAGGCAGATCACTATGAGTTTGATTTAGTAGTGAGACTCTCAACACCCTGCAGTCCTTTCCCTAAAAATACAAAAAAAAGAAGAAAGAAGAAAGAAAGAAAGAAAGAAAGAAAGAAAGAAAGAAAGAAAGAAAGAAAGAAAGAAAAAAATCAAAATACAGTAAGCCAGGGAAAACAGAAAATCCACACAAGATGGAAACTGGTAAGGATATAGAACATTAGAAAATCATGATCAAGGGACAGTGAGATAGATCAGCAGCCTAAGGGCCTGCTTAGGCAAGCACAGGGACCAGGGTTCAATCCCTGGTCCCACATGCCCCAACTGCCCCCAGCGCCAGGGCATGTTGAGCCTGTAACTGAGTCCAGACATAGTGGCATATGCCTATAATCCCAGCGCTGGGGGGACTGACAACAGGAGGCTCACTACAAGTCCAAGCTGCATAGTGAGACCCTGTTCAAATACATAATGGAAAAAATAAAGAAAGTGGGCTGGCCAGAAAAATGGGGAAAATTTAAACAGCGTGAATGCATGGACAGAATTATATGACTATGCTGTGAATGTGATCATTAAGTTGACTTAAGAATTAAAGTTATAGGGCTGGGGAGATAGCTCAGTAGAATAAGTGCTTGCCTGGCAAGAGGCAGGTCCTGAGTTCAATCCCTGGTTAGGAAGGAAGGAAGGAAGGAAGGAAAAAAAGAGAAAGAAAGAAAGAAAGAAAGAAAGAAAGAAAGAAAGAAAGAAAGAAAGAAAGAAAGAAAGAGGGCTGGCCAAATAGCTCAGCAGGTTAAATTGCCTACATAGGCAGACACAGTGGCCAGGGTTTGATCCCCAGCATGCTGTGCTTGCCCCGGCCCCTGGGTGCACTGAGCTGGCCACTGAGGTTGAGAATGGTGCCTCAGACCTGTAATCCCAGGTATTTGGGAGGCTGAGCACAAGCAGATCTCTACCTAGTGAGATCTTATAGACACTTATTAAAAGAAGAAGAAAGTGGTGATAAATTTAATAGAATTCTAGTTATTCAAGTATATAATTTGCATATAATAGAATTACATTAAAAGTGAACAAGGTAAAAAATATCAGCAAAGTGTCCAAAGTTTGAGAAAAATACTTGTAAACAATTTACAAACTATAGAAGAAATCAAAAGGAAACCTAGAATGTAAACTGAAGTGAATAAAAATAAAAACACAACATATCAAGTGTGTAAAATAACAATAAAGTAGCACATGAAGGAAAATCTATACTACTACATACTTAAGTAACATTGGCAGATTTTAGGATATAGCCAAGGTAATAAAAGCAAGCATAAAGACAAACAAATAGGTCAGTGAATTGGAACAAAGTGCTCAGTAGTAGACTCACATGAACCTAGATATCTAATTTTTGATAAATGTATGAGGAGGAGCTGGGCGTGGTGGGGCACACTTGTAATCCCAGTTCTCAGAAGGCTAACGCAGGAGACCATGAGATTGAGGCCATCCTGGATTACATAGCAAAACCATCTCAGAAAAGAAAAGAAAAGCACAAACAAATCAAACGAAATCACAAATAAGAGTGGTTAGAATATTCAACAAGTAGTGCTAAAGACAGTTGAATGTCCATACACATGCACATGTACACACATGAGAACTCTAATCCCTGGGTCACTCCATGCCTGAAATTTAACTCAAATGGACTGTAGGACTAAATGCAAAACCTGGCACTGTGAACTTTTACAAGAACATGTAAGAGGAAATCCTTGAGAACTTGAGTTAGTCAAAGATTTCTTTTAGAATGAGGACTCTAAACGTGATCTATAATTTTAAAAAAGTCCAACTTCATCAGAATTTATATTTCTGCTTGTAAAATGACACACTCGAAAGAACAAAATGGCAAGACCTAGACTGGGGAAAAATGTTTGCAAGGCTTTTTATCTGATAAAGTTGTTTGTATCCAGAATACATAAAGAGCTCGCATAACTCAGTGGTTAGAAAGTAAACAACTCAACAAAAAATAGACAAAACATTTAGATAATGTTTCTACAAAGAATACATAAGGACAGCAGCAGATAAGCACATGGACAGATATTGAACACATTAGTTACTAGGGAAATATCATAAAGAGATACAGCTTTATGCCTCTTAAAAATGCTAAAATTTTAAAAGGCTCATTATACATTACAATGAGTGAGAAAGAACCAGAACTCCAATACTGCTGGCGAAGACAGAGTGGTGTAAATAATTGCTTAGGTCAATGACCACAGTATCGAGCCATGAAGCCCTAGATATGAAAGGAGTGTCTCAAGATTTCACCATGTTTCTTTTCATAAGAGTCGAATGGGATTTTACAACTTTCAGGATGAGTATAAAATTTTATTCTCAAAACGCATAAAAATTTGGGATGGATATTTTGGGGTATGAGGCAAAGTCTTATAGAGTAAGCAAAGAGCTAAACAACTCTGGCAGATGCTCAGGAAAGGGACAGTAGGGGTGAGGAGACAGCAAGCAGCCTGGACGCTCTGAGGTAGGGAGCCGTTGGTGGCACAGACAGGAAAACCTGGTTGAGTGATCGTGTAGTTTTAACCTACAGTACATGCAAAGGTGCAGTGGCACAGGCCTGCAAGCCCAGGATTCTAGGAGTCTAAGACGAAAGACCACAAAGCCGGAACTGTCAGGGGATGCAACGGCTTAGAGGCACCCCTGTCTTTAGAGGGACTTGGTGGGTCTTTAGCTCAGGGCAAAGGTCCTGGGTTCAAGTCACAATCAGAGAGAGAGAAGGGGAGAGAGAGGCACAGAGACAGAGACAGAGACAGACAGACACAGTGGCAAGCTGACTACAGTAAGGACTAGTGTGTTAACAGAAGCACTATATTTACTAGAGTTACATATTATTTACCTTATACATATCCACTACTGGTAAATTGCAGAATATAATCTTTCTGTTATTGTAAAATATTTTCATATTAATCTCTTTGCATCTGTTCAACATATATTAGCAGCTCAAATGTGGGGGGAAATGCTATTGTTTCTGTTCTAATTTATTTTTTTTGCAACTTCTTGCTATATTATCTTGCTTCCCTATATTAAAAAAACAAAAACAAAATCCACAAAATTAGATTACTCAATAAAACTGAATAGATACTTTAAATTCACTTGTAATTTCTGTCTCTCTGCCTTGGTTTTAGTTTATACTACAATTGCCAGGACGGAAAGTAAAAGCATTTATTCTATCAGGACACACAGATAAAGACTTTACAGTTAGATTTAGAGGACAGCAAATCTCACAACTGTGATCCAATTACAAATTGCATTACTTACTTTATGTCACTGTTTTCTACGTTATCTTTAAGTGAACTTTTAATTTAAAATTGATTTAGAATTGAAAAACAAAGAAAATGAGAATGTTTCTAAGACAGAACAAAGGTGTTGTGTATTCCGTACCCAACTCACCTCATTGCTAATGTCGTCACATTCACATGAGACTATTTTTTTTTTCTAATTAGAATTACAATGACTGGGCTATCTTTTAAGAAACCTTTTTATTACTACATGTTTGCAGTGGATAAGGACTACATTCACTGTGGACAGATATACATGTGCATAACGTCTTCTTCTCCTCCCCGCCCATCCCTTGAGACTTCTATTAAAATTATTGAACTAGTACTGCCTCACTATTGTTGACTAAGCCTGCGCTTTATGCAAATGTCATTAGTTTTTAACTACTGTCTCTTTCCGTTGAAGGATCTCATTTAGTCATCATGCTTCCTTAGTGTCCTTTAAGCTGTCATAGTTTTTCAGATTGTCCTTGTTCCTGATGACCGTTGGCACTGTGGCGGTATCCTGGTCAGGTATGTTGCGGGCTCCTCAGCTGGGATTTGTCTGATGCTTTTCTCATAATGAGAACTGGAACATGGGTTCAGGGAGGAAAATGATGAAGTCCAGGGCTTCGCAAGGACATGTGTGACCCACTGGATTGCTGATGTGGACTTTGGTCACCTGAGGTAGATGTGCTCTGCAGTGGGCACTGCTTCTGCTGCTGTCCTCTGCCACTCTCTTCCTTTTTCTTTCGGTGATTTTGTCAATATTTTACAATAGGAGTTTGAAAACATTTTGCAATGTGAAAGTTCTAATTTTTATCATAATATCTTACACATGCTTCCAACATCCAAGTGTGTGGATTCATATCTAGCATTTGGTAGATATTGGTATTTTTTCTTTTCACACTTTATTTTTTAATTTATTTTACAGACAGTATAATAATAATTGATAAGATATTAGGAATGGTACACATTTGAAAGAATGAGAGGAAAGGCATTCAAATGTGGTTTTTTAAATTACTTTTAATAAGAAGCAACAAAGAGAGTTTCACAACACATTAGTAGTACAGCCACAATAATTAATATAATGCATATTGTTATCTTTGCAGTAGTTATTCAGTGTACAGAGTGCAGACATGGTAATTTTTCTAATCACCTTAACTGCCCAGCAGAAAAGTTTAACCATGAGGCGTAAAAGGTAAAGCCAGACAAGTATTCTGAGCTGTAAAAGGCTCAAGTCAACAGCTTCTGACATTGCAGTTTTGCCAGTAACCCACTACTGTTATGGAATATTGGACTATGTATACAGCTACTTTCTCTTGGCTCAATGAGAAGAAATTTTTGTACCAACAGTGATATTGATATTTTAAAATAAAATTCTTACATCACTCTTAGTGTACACAGTAGAATCTAAATATCAGTTTGACTTAATAATCATAATCCACTATAACCATGTATGCATAGTCTCCTATGGAAACTATAAGCCTTTATTTTTTGTTCTTCTACTTTAAATTCTCCAACAGTGGTAGCGCACGCCAGTAATCCCAGCACTCAGGAGGCTGAGGCAGGAGGATCGGTGCAAGTTTGAGACCAGCCTGGGCTACAAAAGTGAGCTCAAGACTAGCCTGAACTGCACAGTGAGACCCTGTCTCAAAAAGACAAAAAATAAATAAATAAATAAATAAATAAATAAATAAATAAATAAAAATAAATTCTCCCACAGAATTTTATCTTGATATCATATGTTTTATGTGGAAAGTCTTTTTTGAACAACCTGCCATATGTCTCATTAACAAAAAAAAATTGTGACTAGAAATTAAATTTTTGAAATGCTTTATTTCTCGGACTGTGCAATTATGTTCAAAATATTTCATGTTGATTGCACTATTAGAATTACTGTTGCACATTAGTCAAGTTTATAAAACTATACTTTTTTGTAGTTTATTAAGTAGAAAAGGTAAAATTCCATTCAAAATGCTTCTCTCAGTGACAAAACAGTGTTCCTCCTCCACTCGCTCACACATGCATTGGTGAATGGTAAATTCTAGAGACATGCAGATTCCTGCACTGATTTTATTTTTTTTTAATTGTTCATTTTAATGAGAAAGAACAATGAGATAGTTTCAAAACAAGTTAGTAGGACAATTACAATAATTGATACATTGCATATTGTTGTCTTGATAGTAGTTATTCAGAGTACAGGATGCAGACTTGCACTGTACATGGTTTCAGGTTAAATCCTGAGAGGATTTGACTGAACTTGTCAGGCAAAAAAGCTACAATTTCAGTTATATAGGTGTTTCATTAACTTGGTCTTAACCATCCAGCAGAAAATTCTAACCATGTGGTATAAAAAGTAAGGCCGTATTAATATGCTGAGCTCTAAAAGGCTCAAGTCAACAGCTTCCGACATTGCCAGTTCTGCTGATAACCCACTACTATTATGGACTATTGGACTATACATATAACTACTTTCAACTACTCATTAGTTCAATGAGTAGAAAGATTTGTACTAATAGTGTTTAGAAAAGATATATGCACTGATTTTATCACTCCTGCATTTATATAGAAGTAACTGCTGCAAGAACTATTCATAGCAATGATAAATCCAACTGGAAGTATTTGTTATAACAATTTTATCTTACTTTAGTTCCATCCAACAATGTTGACACACCACCTACTAATTTATTGTCAACAATATTTTGATAGTTGCCTATGCTAAAAATTCTACCTGACCTGCCAAAGTATACAACCTGATTCAGTGAATTATTCAGGCTTGAAACCTGTGAGGTACAAGAAAAAGGATTTGCTAAGAGTGACCAGATGGGTCTTTATTGTACCTGTTGTTAACCAGCTGAAAGTGACGGTGTTGGGAACGGATTGGTGTCTCAGTATGCATTCCCTGAAGATAGACTTGAAGATGAGTCCTTGGGTTCTGGTGATTTTTTGGGAGGCTGGGAGGTGACCCCAGAAAGTGCAGCTGGAGCAGGGAAAAAGTGAGGCAGAAAAGGAAGCAAAACAAAACAAAACTGGTGGCTATGGTGGGTGCTCGAGGCTGTGGAGTGCACCTCGCGGTGTCCCACCACAGGACAAACAAGTCGAGGCTCCTCTCCTTGGCCTTCTACACAGGCTGAGGACTGGTGAGTGAGCAAGCATGTGCTCTTTACTTTGAGGAAACAAAGATGCAGAGCTCCAAGGTGGGCGTGATGCCGTGAAACCCCAGGTGAGCTGGTACCTGCTGCAGGACCTTGGTGGTCCTTGCAACTGCTGGAAAGTGGAATTGTGACTTTTTCTAATGTTAAAATTGCCATCTCATTACATGGTTGTGAAATACATTTTTGTAAGATCTGAGGCTGCAGATTTATCTCATTTAGTTTATAAAAATACACTTCCGAAGCAGTATTTTTGTCAATCTTGTCAGCAAAATGAGATTTTTTTTTCTTGACTAAAATAGTTCAACTTCACATTTAGTTCTAATAAATATGTTAATATATTATTAAGAAATGTCATCAAGTATATCTTAGATTTAATTTGCATTTAATATTGAATAAATATTAAACACTGAAACTACTGAGAAATAAATTTAAGAATGCATATTGTGGAGAGATTTAAATGATGTAGATATAATAGAATTAATTTATTCACTTTCTAAGTCATTATAAAAACAAGAAAGTGAATCATAGAGCTGTTTTCATTATCTAATTTATAAAAATAGATAGTATTCAGCTGAAATTATGCTTGAAGTGAAATATATAAAAAGCGATATTTCTGTGGTAAATTCATATGTGTATATTAATCCTTTGTGTTCCACTTTTGGGGATAATTAAATTAGAACCAAGTATAAATATCATAAGCGATGTCACAGTCTCTAAATTCAGGATAAAACTTTCCCTGGCATTTCAAAGAAAAAAAAAATTCACCTAATGCTAAAGCTGACCAGTCTGTGTCTAACCATGTAATTATATTTATGCTTTTGTTCACAAGATTGGAAAGCAATAGTTTTTTATAATTCAAATTATATGACAGTCCTCACGCCTGTAATCCCAGCACTTGGGAGGCTGAGGCAGGAGGATTGGTGCGAGTTCGAGACCAGCCTGGGCTACAAAAGTGAGCGCAGGACCAGCCTCAACTGCATAGCGAGACCCTGTCTCAAAAAGACAAAAAAAAAAAAAAAAATTATATGACAGTTAATTTCAGCTAGAGTATATGTTTAAGGACAGGCTTTTATCATGTGCATTTTAACTGTCTTGACAGGGAATCCACAGAATCAGCAAGCAAGTATAACAAAAGGGTGTGGATTTTACCCAACTCGCTTTGGGAATTTGGTAGTCTTAAAAAATATTATAGATATGTTTAAACAAATCAGTTACTGACATCCTTTGGTCTCTCTCATGCCCTGCTCTTTCCAGGTGACCACAGGTTCTTTACACACAGAGAACAGCTGGAATCATTGCTTAAATTAAAAGCCACGGACTCCTTAAAGTATTTCACTTGTGATTTGATCTCATGGACCCCTCTGGCCACCTACCCCTGAGATACACCGCAAGAAAGTTTCTTCAGTTCTAGGATTGGACCCAAGGCCACTGTACCACTAAGCTACACCCCCAGATCTCTTTATTCTAGGACAGGATCTTGCTAAATCATTTGGCTTGAGCCTGTGATTCTTTCTGATATCTCAACTAGCTGGGATTATAAACATGCCATCAAGCCCGAGCAGAATAGGAACTTCTGGTATAAGTTGTTATGCTTCTGCCTTGTGGGTCATGGGCTTCAACATCCTAATGTATAATGCTTTGCTCTTAACCGAACTCTGTGCACTGTGGGAAGGATTGGAAGTCCAAAGGCCTCATATGCCCAAGTAATTGTTGAAGAAGACATCCCCTTTGTGGGCTGAATGGATAGGGAAAGCGCTTTTGTGTGCAGGGTCTCCTTGTCAGTGAGCTTTGGATGCCCCGCCTTGACAGCTCCGGACTGCCTGGAGGTGAACAGTCAGCCTTGCTACCTGCTGAGCTCTCTCCAACGTCTGTGTATGGCTTTCCCGTCATCCATATTCCTGTCAGTATTCAACATCATTAGACTTTGCAGTTTTGCTACTTTTGCAGGTGAGAACATTATTCATAGTTTTTACCCCATAACTTCCAAAATTGTCATCAGCTAAGGCTTACTTGTTTGTTGGCTATTTGAGTTTCTGCTAAAGTGAAATCTTCAGTACCTTTTCATCGTTTATTTTTACATTACAATCATTACTTTTATATTCTGTATGTAATCCTTTGCTTTGTGTGTTGCAAAGGCTTCTTCCAACCATCAGTGTCCTCTAACTCTGACTATTGAATTATAATTAATATTAGCATCATTTTAGCACTATTATAGTAGCATAATTAAGGTGCAGTGAGTGCTTGCATTGTGTCTAGCCTGGGCTAAGCATTTTATATGTGCTACCTCACTTATTTCTCACAGCTGCCTTATGAAGTAGGTGCTCATTACACCCCCATTTTATAGGTGAGGCAACAGAGATACAGAAAGAACTAAAGAAATCAGTCAAGATTGCTCAGTTAGGAAGTGACACAAGAAAGATTTGCACTTAGGCGTGGTATTCCAGATCTCTCACCTTTAGTTGTTACCCTGTCTCATGTAATGCCATCTTTATTATAATATCAAGAGCATCGAAATCTTCAAAAATTTCATTTCAGCTTCATATAAATGCTGGAAAGTTTTGTGTTTAAAAGCTGTAGTCCACTTCACTTTGATAATCAGCATTATATTCTTACCATGGGTCTTACATTATGCTGGACTTGCACATTAATAGAAAAAGGAGAAGACAGCATCTTTTCCATCAAGGAGCCGAGAGTACACAATGCAAGCTAGGCAACTGCAACTTGCGGAGATAAGTCCTGTGACAGGACTCAGCACAGGGTGCGCAGAGCATGTACTGGAAGACTCCCTGACAGGCGCTCACAGTGCGCATGCACACAAATCCATCACTTGCATGACTCACTAAATCTCAGTCAGCACAAAGGCCCAATTCGGATCACATGCCACCATATGCATTCGCCCAAGGCATCCTCAGCAGTCTCTTTGGTATGCTGGTTGAGATCTTTCTTGTCCTCCATTTGTCCTTGGAAAGTTTTAGCTAGCATTTCACTTCCTTGGCATTGACGCTTGGCTTAGTATATTACCAAAACCATTATTATTCAAGTCATCAATAAAACTCCTGGGATAGATTTTGCAGACAGCTGTGGGGGCAGCAAGAAGGCCATAAATCAGCATTCTGGATGCTGGGCATCTGGTTGCTTGTCTTTTTGCTAGAACACAGAAGGGTGGTTGGGGAAGAAGGTGACAGAACACTGCCATAGTCATGACAGGTAAGTTACACAGCAGAGGTGCGGTGGAGTGACAACTGCCGCGGTAGCTAGTTTTTTCCCCGTCCCCCCCCCCTTTAAAATCATTTCACCTCAATGCAAGTTCTGCAGTACCTTCAAGAAATTAATGAAGCTTTACATTTTTGGTTTGGTTGAAAATGACAAGCTATCGCTTACATTGCTGGTGTTCAAGTTAAGGCTCTAAAAAATGGAACATTTAGCAACACCTGTCGCTAAATGAAGAATTCTGCTTTGTTGGTGGGCTTGGAGTAGGGAAGAAGGATTCAGAAGTGCAGGCAAAACCAATATGGCGCAGAAGGGGGAAGTGTGTCCAACAAAAATGGCCCTTGTGACTTCCTGTCCAGGCAAATGCTATCTTTTGTGGATCTTTCCTATGATGTCATTTTAGTTTGGCTATTTTTAAGTACATGAATACAAATATCTATTTCTTGGCTGCTGATGCTCTGTGTCACTTCAGCTGCTGTTTTAGCAGTTGCCCTATAAATGGACAGCACTGTGATCTCATGGGGACTGGAGAGGCGGAGGAGAGTGAGCCCCAGGGACCAGCCTGACTGGTGACACCAGCAAGCAGAGGAACCTGACCGGAGTGCTGCCAGGGAAGGGGAAAGGAGAGAAGTACCAGGGGGAAATTTGGCTCTGTAGTGGACTCATTGCTCTTGTGTGGGAAGAGGAAGAGTCTTCAAAACTGCGCATGACAAAAACACCTGAACATTGCACAATATTTTCTCCAACAAGGAGCTGGTTTTCTGTGTGTTTCAGTTAAGCCTTGAAAGGTCCAACTATTACCTGCTTCCTATGGAAAGTCACTCTCATAAACAGCTAAAAACTCATTTGGAGAAAAGGAGCCATAGCAGAGAAGCTATGTAGTACCTGTTGCAGATTCATCCTTCAAGGGGAACTGGAGTTTGTGCTGAACTGCTGTGGATCTACAAACAGGACGATTCTCCACTATCCAAATGAAACACTCAGACCTAGACTTTTATTATATTAATCAGAGGTAGAACTCATCATGGCCCTGGTAATTTGGTCTCTGGTCTGTCACCATATTTGTATGCCGTATTAACTAAGAATAGCTTTTACATATTTAAGTGATTAGAAGAAATTAAAAGGAAAAACAGTATTTAGTGACAAATGAAAATTTTATGAGTAATGTCAAGAAAGTTTCACTGGATGACAGCCTAATCATTTATTTACATAGTCCCTTGTTCTGGGAATGATTTCATGCTATGGTAGAGTTCTGCAGATATAACAGAGACTATGCTTGGTGTTTTATCATTTCTATACTACAAATTATAGTGATGAAGTTATTACCTAACAGCATCATGAATGCCACACATATCACTGTATTTTCAATTTTTTTTTGTTACCAGTTCATACCTTCATGTCATGATAAGAAAATATCAGAAAAGTGGACTCGCATGATCCATTTGAAGCACAGAAAAAGACAGCTTATTCTGATATTCAAAGAGATGTCCCAACATTGTGTCTACTGTGCAATGACACTCTAGCTTCCACGTGGCTCATTTGTTAGCCAAGAAAGCAAGAAAAACCATTTCATGATGGTGAGTCAATTAAATCATACTTGCTCATAGAAGCCAAAGAAATATTCCCTAGAAAATAAATTTAATATTACTAGCATTTCAGCAAGAGACGTTGCTTGAATAGTTTAGCACATTTAGAGAGATATCAATAGTGAATTAGAAAGCAGGGCAGGAAGGAGGGACAGGGCCGAGCAGAGGAAGGCGATGATGGACAAGTGCACCTTGTGAGCTTGACTTTTGGGGATGAGGTCGAGCCACAGGTGGCTGCTCTGGGGGCGAGGTAATGCTTCTTCCTGTCCCTCTCTGAGGAACGTGAGGAGAGGAGCCTCAGATGAAAGAAATTTTCATGAACTCCAAAAATCCCTCCAAAGTACAGACATAAGTGCGCATTGGTGGGAAAGGAACTGCTCACTGAAGGAAGAGGGTGGTTCATAGAACAGCCACAGCAGATGATAAAAAACTGCAGTTCTCATCAAAGAAGTTAGGGGTGAACAATATCTCTGTATTGAAGAGGTGATTATGTTTACAAACCAGGGAATCGTTATCTACTCAACAGCCCAAAAGTTCAGGCATCACTGGCAGCAAACACTTTCACCATTACCAGCCATGCTGAGATGGAACAACTGACAGAAAGGCTCCCCAGCATCCTGAAGCAGCTTGGTGCAGTCTGACTAGCTTAAGGGGACTGGCTGAAGCTCTGCCCACAGAGTCTGTGGGTGGAAAGGCGCCGCTTGCTACTGCGGGAGGGGATGACAATGAGGTTCCCGATCTCGTGCAGAATTTCAGTGAGGCGTCTAAGGATGAGGCAAACTGAACTAAGTCAGCTGCTGAAAAAGATCCAACTTGGAAGAAATTACTGGGAGCTGCTGTTTTAAAGTTGTTTTTATTTATGGAGCTGATAAAATCTAGACCTCTACTATTTTTTAAGCCCAAATCCCTTGGACACTGCAGCTCTTTTCAGTTTTTGCCTACATAGGATTCATTCTTTGTGGTCAGTTAAGCTGGAGAAGCCTGGAAATAAGGTTTGAAGCAAAGATTAATAATAATAATAATAACAGCAGAGCAGGGGCTGGGAAGATAGCTCATCAGTCTAAGTGCCTGCTTAGGAGAGCACAGAGATGGACGTTCAATCTCCCCTACACATAGTCTACGCCACATACCATGCCAACCCCACACCCTGCTGAGCCTACCACTGAGATCTGGCATGGTGGTGCACACCTATAATCTCAGCGCTGGGAAGGCTGAGACAAGAGGAACACTGGGAGTCTGAGCTGCATAGTGAGACCTGGTACCAAATACACAAAATTTAAAAAGCAGGACATGATTTGGAGGGGTTTTTTGGGCTCCTGAGGTGACAGACATTCATGATGCCTCCCAGATGCTTACTCCAAGAGTTAATGTTTGAACACTTTGAAATGACCTAAGAATCAGCTTCTGGCCACAGTTTGCACAACAAATACAGGCCAGTATATGCTCCAGAAAGTGAAGAAAACACTAATTCATTGTAATGTGAAGTGGAATCTGCTATGATATGTTGCAACTGAGAGTAGTAACAACATGTGTGGACCAGAAGAAGGGTTAGACCAATTTATGAAGCTTGTGAGAATGTAAAAATGTTGACATTTGTGTTTATTTGCTGAGTCATGCTTCAATAGATCTGATGGAGACAATGCTAATCTCTCACATATTATTAAACAAGCAACATCAACGGGGAGCTTCATTTACTGCTGCAGAGTTACCTTTTATCAGTTCCTACACTTTTAAAAGGAAGAAGTAGAAATGAAATGTTACACATTTTCCTATCACGTTTAACAGTAGTCAATGAGCTGAGGACTTAAAATGGTTTTTTGTTTGTTTGTTTGTTTTTGTCTTTTTGAGACAGAGTCTCACTATGCAGTTCAGGCTGGCCTTGAGCTCACTTTTGTAGACCAGGCTGGTCTCGAACTTGCACCGATCCTCCTGTCTCAGCCTCCTGAGTGCTGGGATTACAGGCGTGCACCACCATGCCCTTAAAATGTTTTTTGACAGAAAAAAAAGAAAAACTGCCTTAAATGAGTACTGCCAAACTTGAATGGTTATAGAAATTAACCTTTGCTGCAGACTTAATAGTGCTTATTAATGAGTTCAACTTAAAATTAGAAGGCAAATGGCACTTATATATGTGAACTTTAACTACAGTAAAATTGCTTTGATGGCTAATGTTTGAACTGCAATTAATGTCAAGGTGCTTCAGACACTTTCTAAGCTGTTGATAGTTAGAAGACAAAATGAAATCTCCATTACTCATACATTTTGAACGGGCACATCCTGTAGCTCGTATAGCTGCAACAGTGTTTTGCAGGACTTAATACATGTGCAAAGGAACCTATTGAACTGCAGCTGGGAAACTTCTAGAAGTGTAACCTGGAAAGCAACGGATTTGCAATATGTTAAACTGCTAACAGGCAAACATGGCTATGAACCCCACGTTTATGTTTTGGTCCGTGACAGACTGCACATCCACTGTTGTTCCTGTAAGAATGTCATGGAACGGAAACATTTTTATCGCCTACTGATAGAATTGCAGTCATTGTGAGGTCGCGTATCTCTCATTTATTTGTGGAGATGCTTGTGTAGAGCAACCTACTGTGCTGCTCACCCAGTAAGAGCCTAGGAAATATGATAACTGCTGTGTAATGCTTGCTCATGTTAATAAACTAATATGTTACTGGTTTTTATTTCCAATGGAATGCCGTTTTTACCAATACTTTAGTGTGTAATCTTACTTTTCTCATTGCTGTGACAAAGCAGCCCACACGCACAGAGTAAGGAGGAAAGGTTTGCTTAGCTCACAACCTATAGAGGTTTCAGTCAAGAATTAGCTGGTTCCAAGGCCATGTGGCTTGGCAAAGGAGAATCACAGAGGAGAACGGTGCATGGCAAAATGACAGAGTAAGCAAGCAAAGCAGAAAACATAGCTCTTTCTTTCCTTTATATTGTATCAAGCTTTCTAGGATTAGGACAGTGCTACGCCAGTTGGTGCAGTGATTTAGTAATAACACATCCTTAATATCAGCAGCACACGCTCTATATTCAGTCACATCTGAAAAAAAATACCCCATAGGCTTCATGAGACTTTTGGGGGGACATCTGGAGCAAACCATAACATTCTGCCCCATTCCTCCAGAGACTCACATACATTCCTTTTATTTTTCTTCAATTTTTATTACTTTGCATAGGGTCTTACTATGCAGCTTGGACTCACAGCGATCCTCCTGTTTTCAGCCTCGCCAGTGCTGGGATTACAGGTATGCGCCACCACACCCAGTCTTGGTAGCCGGCTCAGTGCGCCTGGAGGCCAGACCAGTGTGCATGTGGTGCCAGGAATCAAACCTCAGTTCCTGTGCTTGCCTAAATTGGTGCTTAGTCCTCTGAGATATCTTGCTGGCCTCATATACATTCCTTTACACAAAAGGAATTTAGTCCATCTCTCAGAGTTGCCAAAGAGCTAACAGCTTCAGCATTGCTGAAAAGTGCAAGTCCCAGATCTCTGAGAGTTAAGAGAAATTCTTAGCTGCAAGCCCATTATAGAGACAAGTAAGAAGTTAAGTGCTTCCAACATTCAACGGCACAAGATAGGCAGTTCCACTCCAAAAATTACAAACAGGGCCATTACACAGAAATAAGATCAAAGCAAGTCAAAAATCCAGTAGAACAAATATTAGGTCCTGGAGTTGTCTATACAGCATCTTCAGCGGTCTGTGGCAAGACTAAAATACTGGAATGGTCTCACCCTAGAGGCACTTCCGGTGGTTGTAGCCCCTGTGATTCCACTCTTGGCCTGGTTGTGCTCCCTCCTTTGCCCAGTTGATCCTCATTCCTGGCTTCTCCAACTTTCTGGGTCTTTACTGGTTTGGCTTCGCTCTTACAGCTTCACACACTGCCCTTTCAGAGGCACACTGACCGGCCTCCCAGGCCTTCTTCTTAAATTTGGATGGAAGCCTTGCTGACCCCACAACACTTGTGTTCTTCATTTAGCTAGTATCATCTCCACTTAGATGATTCCAAAGTCAGTCACCAGCTGGATCAATAGCGAGGATTCCATTTCTTTAGGCTGTAGAAGTCAAGTACTTATGAACCAAGTCCCCTGGCACAACTTCCCCAGGTCATTGAAATTCTGGAACATGATATTCTGGGGCTCTCTTCTCGAAACAAATTATATCACCTTTAAACTCTGAGGCTTCAAAGACTAGAGTCTTGTTGGTTCTTGTTATGTCCTCAAGCCATCATTTCTGTTGTCTTCTTCTGAAATACTTGAGCTTTTACTTTCTAGTTTCTCAGCAACCATTTCTCCCCTGTTCCATCTTTGCAGGCTACAATTTTACTGGAGCTTCCTTTGTAGCCAAACGTACAATGTCTTAAATCATTTCTTCTGAGCTCTTTTTATTTTCAAAATAAATCTGGCTAACATCCCACAGCAGTAACCATGTTACTACTTAAACATTAGACTGCCATGGAATTTCTTTTGCTAAATTAAGTAGTCTACCATACCCTTAATTCCAGTTTCAGACAAAGTCTTTGGACATGAGCAAATGCAGACAAACTTTCTGCCAAGCCATAACATACATTACCTGGATTCCAACAGCCAATGCATTCCTCCTTCCAAGTAGAAACCTCATGACCCTGGTCTTTCCAAGCAGAATTCCTCTGAATGTAGAGCTCTGACCAGGATAAACATGAATTCTAGCCTAAGTTGTTCAAGCTCTACATTTTTAGCTGGCATCTCCAGACCTTTCACAAGCCAGTTGCAAAGGCTCCTGAACCACAGTCACCGCAATGACCTCACACCTTGTACCAAATTCTGTCTTCGCTACTTTCCTCATTGCTGTGGCTGCGGTTCAGTAGCCAACACCCACAAGTTAAAGGAGGAAAGCTTTATTTAGCTCACAGTTTGTAGAGGTTTCAGTCTATATTTAGTTGGTTCCAAGGCAGAGTGGCTTGGCAGAGGAGAATCACCGAAAAGAATCAGCCTATGGCAAGCAGAAGACAGCAAAAGCAAATAGGCGAAGGAAAAATTAAGGCTCTCTCTGTCCCTTGTATAATATCCAGGCAACCAGGATAGAGAGGAAGCAAACAATCAATGTACTAATTTAGCAATAACATGCTTTTGATCCTAGCATCATAAACTATAGACCCCACTATCTCTGAAAAAGCCCTACCCAAGATTACATGAGGTTTTGGGGGCACATTTAGTTCCAAACAATAACATAGTCCTTCTCTCAATTGTAGTTTACCACATGCATTTCATATTGGCTGCATCTCCTGATACATCAAGACCTTATGTCAGTGGTTCACCTCCACCATCTAAGTTTGTGTAAATGCACTCTGTGATGATTATGCAACCAAAGCTGCCCAATGGTGCATTGCGCAGACCATGCCCCCATGGCATAACCAGACATGACTATGTGAGAAAAGAATCTTATAGAATTACATGAATATTTCAGGGCCACTGGGAAATACATTCTAAGCAATGAATATGATCAAATAAAGTGATGCATTCCTGAACTAATATGGATGTTTGATGAGACCTATCTTTGTAGAATGATAGTTTTGAAGAGAAGATTAAATCAATATAAGTTTATTAAAGATCAGGAATAAGTAGTGACATTGGCAAATAATTTTGATACTAGAAAACATTTACCTTTGAATCTGCATCAAATGGAATATTATGCCCTTTGTAATTTGATCATTAATAGATATAAATTGGATTATATACTGAATTATTATTATTATATTTTGAATTTCATCAGGAAAATTTTTATGGAAATTTGTTTTACCTTTTCTTGTCTTAAGTATATCTAATAGCTTCAACTTTACTTCTTAGTCCACAAAGATTAAAATATTTTCTCTCTAGATCTTTACAGAAAACATTTGGTACAATCCATTTCCTTGACGGAGACACTGTGAACACCAAAGCTCACTGACAGTTAACCGCTTTCTCATAGCCACTTTTCTCTGCTGTGCTTTTTGGTGACTGTGTTTCATCTTGCTTTGGCAGTGTGCATCATACAGCAGCACTTCAATGGAATCTCAGTGGTGGATCCACCTACAGAGCACAGCTGCAGCTGGTGCTCCCTCTGCCAGGGAGGTATTTAGTGCCTTTGTGGAGAAAGTGTCTTTGGGCCACCTTGGAGATGTGGACTGTTGGGAGTAACGTGTTCAGGTATCATATTTAAATATGCATCCACATTTGTGCACAAGTAAGCCTTCAGACTCCTTACATTTTACCAGTGAAATGTAGTCATCTCAAGTTCATTAAACATTAGCCATAGTTAGGTCAATTAGCAACCAAGCAAATGGTGCTGCATCTAGCTGCAGGAGATAAAATGTTAAATCCAGACTCCATAAGTGCACTAACACCAAGTCAATAATATAATCGAAGCCACTCTTACATTCTATTCTTAGTCTAATGCCTGCAGAGGTCATTCCTATGCATATTTCTTAGGCTTCTGGCATTATAGATTAGCAAGATCTTACCATTAGTGCTTATACGTTTAATGTCAAGTATTGTTTCTTTCCTAAGGGAGCATGCTGAAGTCTGCTCTTACTTATGAGGGCAGCAGCACAAGGATTAGTTGGGATGATTTTGAGGGAAAAGAGGTATTTCCTGGCCAGCAAACTGGCCCATTACTACATTTTACCCAAGAGGAGAAATACAGTCTCTGGAAATAGGAGGGAAAGCCTTCTTCTTTGTCAAGGAAAAATTCAGAAAGTAAGGGATTAAGGAGCCTGGTCTTCAAAAATGTCCACCCAGATATTCCCATCTCAAATCTAAGTTTCTTGATCTTTCCCAACTGATACCCTAACTTCAGTTATGAAACTTGAAAAATCTGTGAACCACCTTCATTTATAATCCTGTGATCTTCCTAACTAACTTCAGCAAGAAATAAGAAAAAAAATAAAAGATTCTTTGAGGACTGACCTGGAAGCTTCTTGTCATCCATGACTTGAGCTGAGGTGTGAATTTGTCTTCCGTGAGTGCGCGGGGCTTGCAGAATCACTTCTCCCAAATTCTAGCCCATGGAATCATCACTGGCAAAAGAGCTGGAGACCGAAGACCCTTGGTCCTCCCCATGATCTTGCTGAGGCTAGCATTTTAAAATGAACCCTCAAGCAATAATGTAATCGATTGTGGCTCTGCTTCATGATACAGGTCAGTAGATTCTACTCACCATTGGCAGGAAGCTCAGTTCTTATTTTTGTCTTGATGCAGGAACCATCAAAACAATCTTGAAGGTCCATCTATCATGGAATTGGACACACTTGTTTCTGGAATCATTTCTGCAATAAATTTCTGTATAAGACAGTGCCCAGTTTAGAGACGCAAAACAGTTACATTTTTTTAATAGAGACCAAGTGTTGTAATTAATGACTAACTAGAGAATTAAACAGAATCCCAGGGGCATCAAATTCTAGAAGCAGTCACTTTTCCCAAGGGGAGAATTATTAAAGCACAGAAGTTTAGAAAAAGGTCCCCCCAGAATCTAAACCAGCAGTTCTCAACCTGTGGGGAGCATCCCCAGCAGGGGTCAAATGACCAAAACACAGGGGTAGCCTAAAGCCATTCCGAATCATAACTGTAGCAAAATTACAGTTTTGAGGTAGCCACCAAAATTATTTTTTGGTTTGGGGTCACTGCCACATGAGGAACTGTATTGCGGGGTCACAGCATTAGAAAGGTTAAGAACCCCTGATCTAAACCTGCACATGAAGAGTAGCATCCCATGGCAGTTACTATTGTCACTGAGTGTGGCAGAAGGGTCTCATTTATCTGGGTCCTATATCCCCAAAAGAAAGGGCACCAGCCTCCTGGTGTTGCTGAAGGAACAAGAATTTTAGAAAACTGCTGATTGGAACCAGCTTCTTCTACTCACCTGTCACTGTCAAGGTGACAAAGTGAGTGTAGCAAAGCTGATAACAGTGTCCAGAAAACAGGAAGGGACAAGTCTATTCTTAATTTCCAGTCTCTGGTCTTCTCATATTACTCCCTACTGAAGAGACAGAACTGGAGGGAGCTTGCAAAAGTACTGACAGCATTTTCAGAATGTCTTAATTACATCTCTGTTGCTGGAACAAAATACCCAACACTCACAAAAAATAAAAGGATGAAAGGTTTACCTTGGCTCACAGAGCATAGGGCGGGCATGCCCTATGGCAGGGCAGGCATGTGGCACTAGCAGCCTGCCTTCTGTCTCTCTCCTCACTCATACTACAAGCCTATTGGCTAATGCTACTCTCACGAGGGTGGGCTTTCCTATCATCTATGCCCCAAACTATGCTAAACCACTGACCAAATTTAGTGATCACACACCCTAATCTCAATACCACACACCCTAATCCAGCATTATACACCTGCGATCTAGCCACTACTTTGGAGTGTATTATAATCAGCTATGTTTGTCAGAAATATTATAGGCAGTCACACATTACTAGGGCCTTGAAAAGTCAATGCAGATGATAGATTACCACTGTGGGGATGGTACATTAGTTAAAGGCCAGATTTCAAGACAAAAGATAGAATAAATATGACTATACTTTGCCCTGGGGATAAATACTAACAACTGATTCTCTCCAAAGGCATTAATCACCTGGATGGGGGTCAGGAAGAGTCCCTGACCCATCTCTTTCCAGAAAAGTCCTTGTTCTTTCAATACATGTTTGCTACTGACTTGCTTTCCCATTGGCTCAAATTACTTAAGCAAACTGTACTTGTAATCGTTTTAGCTAATCAGTTTTGTCCCACCTTACACCTGCCTCGGGATTTTGTACCACTACGTGATTTTGCTCTGTAGAACTACCGTGGGAAGTGGGTCCCTCCGCACCCCACTCATGACTCTTTTAGAGTCTTTAGAAGCTTTCTTTCCCCCAGTATTTTTCTGCTCTTAGCTCCCGTTGTTCCTTAACATTCATTCTTCTATTTGGGGGAACACAAACTCGGTGCTTGGACATCTAGCAGATTGGGAGTTATAATATTTCCCTTAGATTGTTCGGATTACATGGAGGTCCTATATTTTAGTGCCCATAGGAAGTGCATGAGGCTTTGGGGGGATGTTTAAATAACAAGCCATAACAATGAGTCAGCCACAAGATTGTAAGGCCAAGTACGGAAGCCCGCGCTTGAAGTGGAGAGAGTGACTTAACTACTGGCTAACTAGCACGGTCTGTTAGGAGGAAGTCTCTGTCTTACCAGTTAGGATGTTTTTCAGACATGGTCAGAGTCAGGATAGTAATTAAGAATGTAGGAGATGACATATATTTCCCTAAAAAAGAAAATATTATTGGTTTCTCTAAGAAAATGTCTCTTTTTAAAGTAGCCTCCACGGGGCTGACAATTTATACTCTGAACATGATTTCTTAGCTCATGCATTTATTTATGACATATTATAATGTGCCTTCTATGTCCACGGGGTTTGCGGATGAGGGTCCTACAGATGGGAAAGAGAGCTCATTTAAAGCTGAGCTGAGTTTTCCAATGTTCCAGAACAAATCTGAGAAGCCAGCCAGGTTCTAGGCAATTTTCTCTTACCAAGGCCCTTATTTATCACTGGAAGTTTATGTTATGAAAATTGGCTTCAAGGAGATAAATTTAAAAATAAAAAGTACCTCCTCTTTGAGCCCCAGTCCATTTTTACAATCATCCTTGGACTGGGAAGAAAGGAGGGATGTTCATGTCCCCCTCTGAGGCGCTGATTATATGAGATTAATGTACCAGCATGGGGTACAGAATCAATCGCACTCCTTTAGGGACAGTGTTTCGCCTCGTGTCAGTCTAATTGTGCCCCACTCTAAGCATATAATGTAGTGAGAAGCACAGAATTATAACTTTGGCTTTCAAAAGCTTTTTCAAAAATGTCTTAGAGTGATGCTGAGGAAAATGGTACAGTCAGCTTGGTATGCATTTCCCCTGCAAGAGAAATGCAGAGCTCGGACTTTAGAGAAGGAAAGAGAGCTGACTGTCCTTGGTCGTGCTAAAGTGCCCTGCTGCTTCTCAGGGTGTTAGAAGTGTTTTAACATCATAGGGAACAGGGACAGGCTAAGGGGACCATGTGGTGGGGCCTCTCTTATCCTTCACTGCAGTTAGTTAATAGAATGAGGGATAAAATAGAGGACAAAAAACAAAGCCCTGAAGAATAAAGAAAGCAAATATGGGCACAGGTTCACCCAGGCTGGCCTTCGTGGTAGAAGGAGATGATGGTGGTAGTTAGGGAGGAGGCGCATGGAAAATGCCAATGTTCCAAAGATGTGTGGGTGTAGACCTGTTCTCTTCACACAGCCTCTGTTAACCGAGCTGCTCCTCTCCCCGAACCTGTTTACTACATTGTCTTTCTGTTTCTGGTGTGTGTGTGTGTGTGTGTGTGTGTGTGTGTGCGCACGCGCATGTGTGTGTGTTTGTGCATGTGTGTGTGTGTGTGTGTGTGTGTGTTTCTAGGTGACTGCATGGAAAGCTATAGTAACGACTTCTTCAGTAAGCAAATATTGCAAAATCGTTCACAGGGCTGGCTGCTGTTCTTCTCTGAGCAGGATCCAAAGCGCATTCAGGCTCATGGTACCTGTGACAAATGTGAGCTGATTCCCTCCTGCTAAAGGTAAGCGGCAAGGATTATGTCACCTTAGTATTGAGAATTATATATCATGTAGCCTATCATTGAATGAATTCTAAGGTTGGAAGGGTCTAAGCTGAGAAATCAAATTTTCAGGGTCAGCCTGGTAATACATGCCTGTAATCCAAGCACTTTGAGAGGCTGAGGCAAGAGGATTTCTGTGAGTTCAAGGCCAGCCTGAAGTATACAGCAATATCCTGTCTCAAAAAGAAAATGAAATTTTCTGACTTCCAGTTTTTATAGAAGAGCAAATTGAAGTCTAGACAGGCTACGTTATGTCTTTAAGTTTACACAGCCAGATGGTAGCAGGAGCTTGCACAAAGACACTACTGTGTCTTGTTAATACATGTGACACCCAAGTGAATAGAGGAAAGTATAAATATTACATAGGTGTCCAAATACATTTGACATAATTCTTTAAAAATACTTATCCACATGTATTTTTGTCATGCACACATATCTATTCAAAGATCTATTAAGGCTTTTACTCACATATTCTCTGATTAAAATAGATTTGTTACTTGTAGAACATCAAACTATATCCTTGACAATCTCTCCCATCTTATCTTTGTGTCCTGTATTCCAAAACTTCTAAGGGAAACTTCTCAGGCTATTGACGAAGGAAATAATACAGTTTTCTGGAAGCATTTTCATGCCCCCTTTGATCACCCTACTTACAGAAAGTGTCCTCTGGCCTGTGAACTCAGACCAGAAGGGACCAAAAGTTGAAAATTCATAGGCGTAGAGGTGGAAAGAGCCAACTGTAAAACATGGCAGCCATCTCTACTCATTCTTGGTCTCTTAGAAATTTTTTCCACCTTGCTCATTCACCTCTGAAACTTGCTCTGAACTCCTTCTTTTAAAAATAGCAACCCTGTCTTAGATGTATGTGATTCTGACATCAAATGCTCCACTTTCTGTTGGCATAGTTTCCCAATGTTCCTGCATCGCTTCTAGTAGTAGGCCGAGAGGCTCATGAGTCATTCTCTCTCATCTTTACTCTTTCTTTCTTACTTCCCATCACAACCTGTAGCATTCATTGTCAAATCATTTATTTCAGTGGCTCTTAATGCTCATTGCTCCTTATTTCCATCTGCCACTGGCAACAGCACCACCAAAACTTCTCATTTCAAGTTCCCACTCAGCCACCTCTTCACCCTGTGGTGACAACCAAACCATACAACTTCTTAGTCTTAGTTTCCTCCTTAGTAATATTGGAAAATACATATTTGATCTGCTACTTCTATGAGATAGAGAGTAAGGTGTTTGTTGTTCCTTGATAAGTATGACAAGCAGCATTCAAAGATGGGCTTTAGGAATCCCACTACCTGCTAGCTCTGAAGCACTAAGCAGCCTTTCTGCTGATTGCTTGTGCAGTGGGGGACTGAGGGAGGAGTTTTGTATGAGGTAAGGACTTGAGTGTGGCCCCTGAGAGCTGAGTGTTCCACTGCTGGCAGCTAGCAAGAAGCTGGAGGAACATGAAGAATGGCATGGCGACTCCTGCTATCACCGAAGGTGCTCAGAAATGCTCTTTCCCAGATGTGTTCCCAGGTGCAGCCCAGCCTACATGACACCCTGATGAGCCTCGTGAGGCCTGAGCAGAAATACCAGCTGGTGCTGTGTGGGAATTGTGACCCACAGAAACTGTTATGTAAAAAGTTTGTGCGGCGTAACATGCAAAGCCTGGAGTGATTTATTATATGACAGGGTGAAGCTAACGCACTTACCCTGCAGTGCCCACCACAGGCTCTCGTGGGGAAAGGCCTGCTCTCTCCTGCCACACCCCCACCACCTGGAATCCAGAGGTGGCTAGTCAGAGGCGGAAGCCTGAAACTCACTCTGGAGGAGCCTCAGGGCTGTTAGAAGTTGGCGGCAGGGTGCAGTGGCAGCAGGGTCGGGTGCCATGGGAGGGGAGGTGGAGACAGCTTCCATACCACACGCGACAGTGACCTTGACTTGGATGACGTCCCCGAGAGTCAGCCTCCCATAGTCCCCCCAGCACACCTCTGACATTCATGTGAACGCTGTAAACTATGCATTTATCTCCCCAACATATTTATCTCTGCTACAATTTTCAGAAATGTCTTATACTTGTTACCAAGAATTTAGATTATTACAACTCAAATATGTAAAAGTGCTTTGCGGACTATGGCACATACAAGTTCTCTCTCTCTCTCTCTCTCTCTCTCTCTCTCTCTCTCTCCCTCTTCTGCATATACATTTATTTGTGCTTATATGAATGATCTTTGGTCCTTTTTGAAGTATTGTAATTCTTCATGTCGCTTTGTATAAATAAATGTACTTATACTCCAACAAATAAACAAATGGAAAGAGCATGTGAATCTGTGTCAAATGAAAAGGTCATTAGCAGATCAGATGAATCAGAAGAGTTAGAGACTCAGTGGAGGAGCCACTTCCTGGAAGACTGAAGGGCTTGCTGGGAGTTAAAGTGAACTTGAAGGTCAAATAAAGGAACTCAAGTTTTTGTTTTGAACAGTGTCTGCTGCTTGGTGTCTCCAGAGAAGACATTTCCTTGGCCACTGTTTGGAGTGAGCGGGAGTCTCAGGAACACAGGGTCTGATGAGCCCGGGCTCATGGTTTCCCTTGGCAATGAACCAGAGGAGAGGTCTGTGCTTATTTTCCTAGAGGCCCTGCCTTGCTGTCAGGAAAGGGGCAAAGTGGGAAGAAATGCAAGTAGCCGCATCCTCGAGGAATGAACCATTGGGAAGCACAGTTTTGAAAAAATGTCAGTGCCCTCACCAGACTCATCTTGGGACTTCGGAGTTAGGGTGGGCTGCAGGGGCAGTGCTTTTGGCAGTAAAATATAACCAATCCTTGAAGCTATGATTTGATTCTCATGCTGAGGTCTTAAGGATATAGAAAGTGTCATAGCAGATCTGTTTGTTTTGATTAGCTAAACACAGGGTTACTTTTCAATCTGTGTGTAACTCATGGGGATCTCAGGACCCTCCATGAAAAAGACTTCTTCATTTTAAAGGAGGGAGAGAAAAAGATGACTCTATCACCAGATTTCCAGAGGTTTTTCCTCTGATTTTTGAGAACAGAGCAGTGCTGAAGCCGGATGCTGAGGTAAGTCGGAAAGCTTGTATTTTCCTCAGCTCAGACAAAGTGGTAGGAAAATTAGGAGTTAGGCTTTCTGTGGTGCTTCGCTAAATAGCTTCCCCTGAGTAGTGACATGAGGACTTCACTTAGGTTCCTATTGAGAAAGTGCTACTTGACAACAGGACATCAGTAGAGGATGCTGAGTAAATGAACCAAGACAGCTATATGCTGGATCATGTTCGTGTCTATCGGCATGCATATAAACAGTGGTGCCAGAAGATTATAATAGACCTGGAGAATTCCTCTGGCCTAGTAACAACCTTCTTGACATCTCAGCATGATGCATGTTGCCCACATTTGTGCTGATGCTGGCATACACAGAGCTACTACACTGCCAGGCATATAAGCAGATGACATGTACAGTTATGTACTTTATGCACAACTTGATGATAAATGAAATTTCTGGTTTATCTACATACTATGCTATACTTTTCACAGTTATTGTAGAGTACCTTGCTCCTACTTAGAAAAAAGACAATGTACCGTGAAGCGTTCTGACATATCACCAGCAACAGCCTCATGAATGTCATGTTTATTACGCCCCTTGATGGCCTGGAGAGGCCATGTCAAGCTGTTGACAATCTACCTACGTTTGCATGTGTGTTCCGTGATGGCCACACAGCCACAAACTTGCGTCTCTCAACATGTGCTCCTGTTGCGAGGTGGCATGACTGTGGAGCCATCTGGGTAGCAGCGAACCTGTAGCTTTGGAACAGAAACGGTGACTGAGTCAGAACACCACCACTCAGCGGGTGGGGGTCCCAGTGCAGTGGCTGTAAGCAGAAGCTGCGGAGAGGCAGAGAAAGGCAGGAACCCTACTCACTGACCCCAATAGCATCAGAGGCGGGGTGGAAGGAGGAGCCTAGAGAGGAGGAGTCTGGGTCTGGGGAGCCCCCCATAGCACAGCTTGGGCAGGGCCACCTCTGACTTGAAGAGTCTGCTGTCCAAATGCTCCTACACTGACTCAGCATTAATGATACATCCTCACATACAAGAGACCAGGGAAGCCAGGGCACATTGTGAGGTATGCTGACATTCATATGGTTGTTTCAGACCACGTGATTTCAGATGTATAGTGTTGGCTGGAAGTGAGGCTAATGGACTAGTGGATACAGGACATCAGCTTCCAAGGTTTTGGTTGATATGAAGTCAGAAAGATGTGCCTGTGTGCTTTGGATTTGAATTAATGAACATGGCCTGTGATTTAGTGAGACCTTATAACTTTTTAATTTTCCTATAAAAATGATACTTCTACCCAAGGGTTATGTAGTTTCTGTATTTTAAGGCTCAAATAATAACAATAAAAAAACTACATGAGATTCAAATGATATTCCCTGGTGTATATAAAGTGAGCAAAGCATTTTATGCTTGAAGAAATGGATCAATGCACATACAATATCCACTTTATTCATATTACTGGAAAGTTAGATATAAAGACTTTTATTTTTCATTATTTTTAAAACTTTATTTATTTGGTACAGGGTCTTGCTACACAGCTTGGACTTGGAGTGATCCTCCTGTTTCAGCCTCATTGGCACTGGGATTACATGCATGCACCACCATGCCCAGTTTCAGTGGTGGGCATGGAGCACTCAGATTTCCAGGGCCAGGATGGCATGCAGTATCAGGGATCGAACCTGGGTCCTTACACTTGCTAAGCAGGCACTTAGACAGCCAAGCTGAGATAATGACTTTTAAACTGAAGTCTTGAGGGTCCATGAGAGAAAATGGACACTGAGAGTAGCAATTACTTTGACTTATTGCTAGGGCTTAACGTGATTGCTATCAGGATTGTCCATGAGGACTGTCCATTGGTGACTCAGGCACAGCGTAGCTAAGAGGCAAGCAAGGACGCCCAGCAAGGAGGTCTTCTAGCTTGTCCAGGGGGTGATGAGCTGGCCAGGAATGGAAACTATGACTCAAAGAAGGCAAGAACAACAGTAACAGCAGCTCTTTACTGAGTATTTATTCAGTGTTAATTACTGTGCTGGGATTTACATACATTATATATTTGAATCTTCACAACAAGATGGTAGGCATTAGCATCTTCATTTTATAAGTTTACAGTAATCTACTCAAGACCACCCAGTTAGTAAGTGGTCAAGTGATGGTCATAATGATGACGACGATGATGATGATTGATAATGATTGATGATGATAGTGATGACAATAACCATGAGGTCTTACCTGGCATTGTGTTTTTCTGTTGACAGAATACATCAAAATAAATGATTGCATTTGATTCATATAGCATACAGGTGATGTAAGTACTGTTCTCATCATTTTCATTCTTTGTGTGGGAAAATTTGGATTGAAAACAACTCCCAGAAATATTACTTATTAAAATAATAAGTCAAATTTCTTTGTCCATATTCTATCATGAGCCCTTCCTGGTCCTCATCATGGCCTGGGAAGTTTATATTTGTAATTGCAAAGGACCGTTATTGGAATTCTAGAGAGTTAATTCTAATCTACCATTCCCAGTGCAATCCATGGCAACAATAAAGACCATAAGTTATATGCATACTTGTGGGGAGAAAGGAGCCCTAGGTCCAGCTAGGATGATGGCTAACTGGAACAAAGGTCTTGACACAGAGCCTAACCTGGGTTTTACTAATTGATGAAGAGAGGAGTAACTCTGGGAAGAGTGACAGAGTGGTGGGATACATGACTGTGATGAGTTAGGGTAGGTACGTGGTTTGAAGTCACCTCTACAATATGTAGAAAGAAGTATATGCAGAAGGAATAGTCTACATAATGCAACCCCAGGTGGTATCCAATGTTCAGAGGTCAGTACCTCAGCTCTGATTTGTAATTTTCTTATGCCCTGGGAAGTCATGGCCTCTTAGCTTATCCCACTATGCCCTGGGATCTTATCATCCCAGAGAGCATGGCTCTCCCTCCTGCCTGGCTCTCAGTGTTCTCTGGGAGCTGCAAGAAAAGGTAATAGTGACTTGTCCCCTTGCTTCAAAGATCACACACTGGCATCCCAGCTGGACCAATATGTGTTGCTTAAAGCCAATTGAGTGGATAAGGGAAAGTCTTAGCCTGCTCTGCACCTATCAGTACATGGAAATGGGTCCAGTTTCAGCCAAAACAGATACTTATCCTCTGATGGTCCTTCACAACATTCATTGAGGGAACATCATTTTTTATTTGCATGACATTATACAAGGCCCTTGATTTCTCCCGGCTTGATTTCCTTCTATTGACTTTTCAAACTACAAGGAATTAATGTCATGTTTACTATTGTTAGGATTTGTAAATACTAATCATATTATTATTATTATTATTATTATTATTATTATTATTATTATTATTATTTTGCCTTTTTTGAGACAGGGTTTCACTGTGCAGTTCAGGCTGGCTTTGAGCTCACTTTTGTAGCCCAGGCTGGTCTCGAACTCGCAGCGATCCTCCTGCCTCAGCCTCCCAAGTGCTGGGATTACAGGCGTGAGCCACCATATTATTATTATTATTACTACAAAAATTTTAGATGTTCTCTGGTTTTTTCCATGGGTTTTATTATATAAAAGGAAATTTAATAAAGTGATTGTATTCTGTGGGCAGCACCATACTACAACCAAAGACAAATGAGATTTATGACTTTGCTCAGGTTTTCTTTAAAGAACTTTTTCTTCACAGCATGGTAACTCAAAGCCTACATAGGTGTGCAATTTACAGTGTGAGGGAGCAGAAGTAACCCAATGTCTGCAACATTACCCTCATTTTCAAAGAGTTTATAAGCCAATGGGGTGACTATGTGGATAATTAAATATCATGGTGAGAACATTTTGACTTAACTGTTCCAACTCTAAGTACTTCTCTAATAGAAAGAAAACATATGTCTACCAAAGAACTTGTTCAGCAAAGTTCACAGAGGCTTTGCTCTTAGTGGTAAACTAAAATGACCCTACATGTATAACAGGAAAATAAATAGCATGCAATGCATCTGTACATACTAAAAAGCAATAAAAATGATGGTGGATAGATGTCACAGAAACATTGTGTTCAAGCCAAGGAAGAGAAAGTCGCTGTACATCTTACAAGCATAATTTGTATGAAATTCTTTAATAGATAATTCTTTTATTCTAATTCTTTAATTAGATAATCTAATCTAAGGTCAAAGAAATTAGAACAGAGGTTTGCGGCCTGAGATTGAAAGTGGAATGCAGAAGGATGATGAACTTTCTGGAATAATGGAAACAGGTTCTGCCTTGATAGGGAGAAAGGAGTGGGGAGCAGTAGACACCCAGGTACACACCCACCAAAACCTATTAAACTGCATGGGTAAGGTCTCTGTGTTTCACTGTGTATAGATATACTTTGGTTTTTTTTATTTTTTTTATACATATACTTTGATAATGTTTTAAAATATATTATACTTCATGAAACAATAAATGGTATTTTTGAAATTTTTATTTTCAAAACGTTTATGTAGCAAGGCAATTGATCTTATATATCGACCTTGAATTTTATAACACTGAGAAATTCACTAATTGGCACTAGTAGTCTTTTTTAAAAATATTACTTTCTTTAGATTTTATACACAGTAGACCCACTTGGGTCTTCCATTTCTCTCAATCAATCTCTGAAGTTTCCTCTTTCGTCTCTTTTGTGCTCTATAAAAAAGTAATTTTTTAAATCTATCATTTAGTTCTTTCTATTTTTTTATCCACTTTCAAATTGACACATTAGGCTCTTAATTTATATTTTTCTCTTTTTTTTTCTAGAATTCCCCCCTCATTCTTTATTATAGTTGCTAGGTCACTTTTTTCTACCACTTACTCTTTGATGCAAATATTTTCAATTTTTATTTTCTTAAACAGTGATTTTATAATTAGTATCTAATGACTCCAATGCCTGAAGTCTTTCACGGTCTGCTTGTGCGGTCTGTTCTTGCTGTTATTTCTTTCTCATTCTAACTTATTCCCTTGGTCACCATTAACTACTATGCAAGAGGCATCATCGATGGTGATTCCAGGGACTTGGCTAAAGTTGTCCTTCCCCAGATACTTCTGTATTTTTCCCTTCTCGGGCATTGAAGGAAACTGTCTTTCTGTAATGAACTTAAATTAAATCCTTGGCTTTCAGTTTTCTGGGTTACCCGTGGGCTTTGGATTTAGCTATAAACGTTGAGTGATTTATCTCTAGGTAAAACTACTAGGAAGAGATTGCATTTGTGTGCTTTCCTTCTTTACTGCGTATTTCGCTACTTCTGACTTGGAATTGGTGTTGTAGTGAAGCAGATAGCTTGTACTTCTGAGGGCTCTCCATTTAAGGTTCATGGTTAATGGAAGGAAAATTTAATGCACCCTCTCAATCTGGATGGATGCCACTTTTGATTTCTATCACTCTGACAGATTTTTAAATCTATGCCTCCTTATTCCTAGCTTATACACTCAGTGTAGATGTTTTTAATTGTGTCAAGCCATTCTGGGTTCTTGGAGTCTTATAGACCTTGATCTGATAATTCCTTAGGTCTTAGTCACTTTTCTCATTATGGAGATAAAGTTAAACCCATCACCCAAAGTTGAAAAAGGAAAGGTTTATTTAGCTCATGTTATGCAAAGGTTTTAGCCCATTGTCAGCTGGCTCCAAGGAAAGGTAGCGCATGGCAGAAGGACACCACAGAGGAGGACAGTTTGTGGAAGGCATAAAGTAGCAAAACAACAAAGAGAGAAACGAGAATCTTTCTACCTCTTGTATGCAGGCTATCTTTCCTGTAGCAGGTGTAGAATTCATGCCCTTAATCCTAGCATAGCAAAAACAATGCCGAACCAATCAATGAACCAATTTACTAATCACATGCCTTAAACACAGCATCACATAGTCTAGGTTCAGCCATCTCTGTAGAAGCCCAATGACTGCATGAGGCTTTAGGGAGGCATCTAGACACAAGCGATAACACTTAATATCTTGTCATTTCGTTAACGGTTTTAAGGAGTTTGCTAAGCTATCTTACGTAGCAATTTAGTTAATTTTTGCATGACTGCCCTAATTGGCCTAGCCCTTTATTATTATAAATAGAAGCAATTTAAAGTATCATTTTCATATTGACATTTTCTTCATTTCTAAGTATACAAGTAATACTCCAAAGTGATGGTTCACTATATAGTTTTTTTTAATTTTCAGCATAACTAAAGTAAAAATAGAAAAATCACGAAAAAGACTAATAGACATTCAAAAAATAAGGAAATTCTCAAAATTTACACCAGGAAGATCACATGTCAGCAAAAGGATTGTTTTCTTAAAATACTAAGAACTTCATGCTGACACCATTTGATGTGCATAAAATCACCATGCAATTTAACAGTCTAGAGCAATTCACACTGGTCACATCACAGTTTCTGTGTGTCAGGAATCTGGGAGGAGCTTGGCTGAGTGATCCTGCTTAGTGTACCTCATAAGGCTGTGGTGGACGCATGGGCCAGAACTCAGCAATCACTTCAGGCTGGTCTCAGGCTGGCGGATTCTAGAAGAAATCATCAAAGCTCTTCTTCAATTGCTGCTTTCTTAAGACTTCTACTTCTCTGTCAGTCACTCATGATATAGTAGCTGGATACTCCAAGAGAGATCTACAGAGAGCCTTTATGACAGAAGCGGAATATCATTTATTACATCATCTTGGAAATAACATACAGTGGCCCCTGAGTTTATGAACTTAATTCTTTGATGGTTAGTTGTAACTCACTGGTTGCAAGTTGAGACTCTCTTTCCCTTAAGAAATAATGGAAATACCCATAATGCATCTTAACCTTTCAAAGCATCCTGTAACTAACCTTTTCATAATAATGAAGGGTTGTATAATGTGTATAATTTACCAGAAACAGAATTTTCCTAACGTAGTCACCAAAAAGTTATAAAAATGTGCCTAATTTACCAGAAACAATAGTTTTATACTGTAAATATCATTCAAGTGGACATCTTTGGCTTCCAGAAAGGAAAGATGAATTGGAAGGTGGTTATCATTTGAAAGGAGAGTCCCCTTCTATAAGAATATCAGGAATCTGGCTCTCTGGGTCCCTTTCCTTGGGGGAGTCTATAGCCCACTAGCACCTGCTTCTGGAGTCTCAACCTTTCAGAACTAAAAATTGGCCTCAGGCGGTCTGTTTGTCTGTTCTGTAGTACAGTACAGCATTGTCATTAAGTGAGTGAATTCAAGTTGCATTTTTGTCTGTCTGAGTAGGTCTTCTCTACAAATGTTTGTAGCTCTGTGAACTTTTCATAATTCTTTTATTTAAGAAAAAGATCCTTGCTGCACTGATTGTTGATTCTTCCCCTTCTCTTTAGGAAGCTCCTCAGCTGCCCTTCCCCATTGCCCAGCCAGAAGTTGCTGAAGCTCCTCTGCAGACAGGAACCCTCTCAGGGTTCCTCTACAAGTTCCCCAGCACCATTGTCTACCTGCCAGCCTACAGACTGTTATATTGACAGTGTCATCAGCTACAAGGTCAATTAAAGGTTCAGGCTCCTCTACATAGCCTTCAAAGTCTGCATAATTGCAGGTCACTCTTTCTTCCATGCAGATCTCAGTGTCCTTGAAAGACAGGGGCCCAGGACTTCTCAAATACTCCCACACAGGAAAGCTTGTTGTAATGGTCCTTTTAGGACTTTAAGCATCAAATCTTGATTAGGACCATGGAAAAAAGGGATTGAAGGTATATAGTGTGCCTAAGGAGAGTCACTTAAAAAACATTCTCTTGGGCTTTTACAGAGAGCAAACTAACTGGTCAAGCAATGGCCATAACTCATCCAGATGGCTGACACTGACAACAGTTCTACAAAGCACTGTACATGGTCCCAAAGTAAATCCTAAGAGGATTTTACTGATCTTGGGAGATACAAAAGCTACATGTCTTGTTATACAGGTCTTGCTTTAACTTGCCTTTAACCACCCAGCAGAAAAGTTTAAACATGATGCATAAAACATAAAGGTAGTTTAGTATGCTGAGCTGTAAATGGCTCTAATCAACAGCTTCCAACATTGCTGTTTTCACCAGTAACCCACTGCAATTATGGAACTTTTGACTATGTATACAATTACCTTCTCTTAGATCAAAGGCAAGAAATCTATTGTACTAATAACCATTAGAAAATTTATCATGTCTACACCCTGTGCTCTGTATAACTTCAGTGAGGACAACAATATGCATTGTATCAATTATTGGGAATGTACTACTCATGTGCTTTGAAACTGTCTCATTGTAATTTCTTATTAAAAGTAGTAAAAAATGAATTTAAAAGGCATTAAACCTTTATCTGAGACTATCCGAAAGCATTTCAGAGATAGTTCCTTGGTGTATAGCTTCTTAAACTTAGTTGTAACACGCTCATACTGCAGCTTCAGTGAAGGAGTTGTATTGGTGGGGCGCAACTTGGAAATCTTGTGGGTGAGCAGGAGCATGGTCCATGATGAAAAGAGCCTTGAGTGGTAAACTTTGGTCCTCTAGATATTGAGGAATAGCAAGGCAGGTAGCCTCCCTAGTCCATTTAAGCAAAGCTGCCGAGGCCTTGGCATTAGGTCTTTACAGAACTGCTAGCCCATTTTTCATGACTGCGTCCTCTCAACTTTCAAGGGGGTTCAGAGTGCTAAACCAAGACAGCCTTCATGTGGAGGCTACCAATCGTATTGGCACAGTGCGATAAGTTAGCCAATTCTAAGGCTTGGGGCCTGACATTTTCTTCTCCTAGGCCATGCATGTTCTTCCAAAGTCGCACCACAGTGGATAAGATTTTATGGTTTGTTTAATGTATGTGGTACAGGGTCTCACTACGCAGCTCAGACTTATAGGGAGTGATCCTCCTATTTCAGCCTCCTCAGCACTGGGATTATAGGTGTGCACATTTGGTCTTGGTCACTAGTTCAGGGCACTTAGGGGCAGGGCCAGCATGACATGTGATTCGAGGGATCAAATCCTGGTTGCTGCACTTGCCTATCTAGGCATTTAGTCCACTGAGCTATGTCACAGGTTGCACAGTTGAAAACTGGGTAAGAAGAAAAATAATTTCTCTGTGTCATCCTTTAGAAGTGACATATGTAATTATCAGTAGCTTTTCATCAGCACTGGCTGCTTCACCATGTGGAAGTTATGGTATGAACCCCATTTCTCACTTTAAAATTGTGCAACCATGCCTTGCTGGCATGAAGTGTTTCACCATTACTACTCGTTGATGGATTAACCTTTATGAGTCTTGCATTTATAGCTCTGGTTTTTTCACAAACCATAGAGTCAGATAGGCTATCACTTGCCCTCTGTCTTTGATTTATCCACACTAGTAAGAGCCTCTATATCTCCTCTAACACTGGTGATTGGGACTTCTTAATTTGAGTAATACACCTTTATTAATGCACCTTTAGCTCCTTTTTACAAATCCTTTCTCTGTAAGGATGTCGAGATAGTAGAGTCCAACATGCTGTACATACTAGTGGCACTGGACATATAAGTACCACTCGTATTTTGCCACAGTTTAAAAGGACACTGTAATATTCTGAAATAATGGTCCCTTGGGCTAGGCTAGAGTCACAAGAAGCAAGACAAAACAGAATAGGCAGGACATGGTGAATACCTGGGCTGTGGAGAGAGACAGCAACGAAGCCAGCGAACTACGGAACATCCCTTCGCTTTTGACGTGGATACACAGAATGCATCAGTTACATTTTATGGAAAACACCACATTTTTAAAAAGTCAAACAAGAGCTGGCCAGATAGCCGCTAAGCGGACTAAAGCGCCTGCGTAGGCAGCGCATTCAGGCTGTGGTTCCATCCCTGCAGTGCTGCTCTGGCGCTGGCCCCGCCCCCGGGGCACGTGGAGGCTGGGCTCAGGGGCGTGCGCCTGTAATCCCAGTGCTCGGAAGGCTGAAAACAGGAGGATCACTACAAGTCTGATCTGTGCAGTGAGATCCTGCAGACCCTGTCCTATAATACGTTTTAAATAGTTAAAATGTATTATTTTCTGTACTCCACCATAAGCTTCTTGCAGCTAGGCATATATTTTAAATTGCTTTGTATCTCTCACTGTGCTTGGTATGGTATCTGATTTGTTATAGAGACCCAGTAAATATCTGACAAATGCCTAAAAATTAAATGTTTGAAATTGTATCTTTTCTGAGGGCAGATTGAGGATTTGCCTAAATGTAGAATCTGAGGACCAAAGAGGCCAAAATACATCTCATCGTCTCCTCAGCCAAGGATGAAGGACAAAGGAAGAGAGGATGGAGTTCGAGCACCAAATTGTGAATTGGAACGAGGCACAGGAATTTCAAGCCACGGAGTAATTTGTTTCGATGCCTGCAAGGAAAGGAAGAGTTGATTTAGCCACCAGAGGGCTCTCATCCTCATCTTCTTATTTAGTAGGCTTGAAAATAAACAGGACATAAAAAATGAGTTTGAGCACCAAAACAAAAAGAGCATGTATCTTTCCCTCCTTTTTTTCCCCTGAATTTATGGTGTTATTGTGACATACTGAAGCCCTGAAAACATGCTTTAAGTATCCTATCTCCAAACGTGAAGGAGGGAAGGCCTCCTTGTCTTTGGTTCCTTGTCATTTAAATTTACCACATCTTCAGTGCCCTGTAATGCAAGCACTCCTCCCGTAGGTTGGGTGGGATGTGCCTGCTTGCTGCTTCCTACTGGATAAGCGCACGGACATGGATTATTAGTTGAAATCTTCATACTTTAGGAAGACTTGAAGGTTCTAACATTTAATATTGGGGGAGTCCATAGCCTTTGTAATGGTTTCTATTCTAGAATTTTGTGACAAGGGATAGATGCCATAATGTGACTTAAGACCCTCTTGTTGATGGTGTTGAGTCATGGTGACATTCAGTGGCTTTCCTCCTATTAATCTCCTCTGACGCCTAGGAGCACCGTCAGCTCTTTTGTGTCCTGTGACGTAGCCATTGATCTACCCAGTGCACAAATTATAACTTGTACAATTACTTATTGGATTAATAGAGCCTCTACATTCAGAGAGCAGAGAAGGAAACGAATGCTTATAGAGCACTGACACTGGGGTGAATGTTCTAGGCCCATTATTATTATTATTATTATTATTATTATTATTATTATTATTATCTTCCTCACAGCAACTCACCCACCATGTAGCTACTGCCTCAGCAACTTGCATAAAAGCGAACCACACTCTGCGATGTTGAATGAGTCACCCAGGATTGTAGATGCTGTGGGAATGGCTTGATTGAATTTAGAGTGCCAATAAAACGAACATCCTTTCACCCGGCATTTTAGTTGCCCCTGTACTGTGAGTTTGTGCCTCGGGCTTTCTTCTTTTGCATACCACCCTGTCCTCAGGTCCTGCAGGATTTCTGGGCCAATAGCTCATTGTCTGTGCTTTAAGCATGTTCTGTTGCCGCCCTGGTGTGTACTTGGCATTTGGTGGTTGCAGCAAACAAGGCCTGCTTCCCATGTTGTAGAAAGTGGGGTGGAGAGAATCGAGCCCCCAACTCCTCATCCTCCACCAGTGTCAAGCTGGCTGTGAGACCCTCGAAGGTGTTCCCTAATGACTCTCATCTTTCAGCCTGGCGGTTCTCACTCCAGCCGCTGATGACCGCTGACCTGAGACTCTGGCAAGTAGACACAGGTGGGGCTTGTGGGTGTGGGATTGTGAGTGATTGTGTCAGGTGTGCGACTGCCGGGTGTGTGACTGTGCTCTTTGCTATGGATTTTCTGCATTGATCAGTCATACGGGGCTTGAGTAATCATCCGACTTGCCCCTAGCATTGCCCCATGGCCAAGAGGGAAGGAGGATTTTCCCAGACTTCTCCACCTCTCTTCCGACCCACCTGGTAAGCAGTGTCCTACAGGAAAGCTGGTAGCCTGAGGCTGGTGTGCAAGCTACAGCCATGAAGCACAGTGGCCTTCAGCACTCACTCAGGGAGCCACACCCAAGAGCCCCACGGGAAGATATGACAACCACAGAGCCATGTGCCCTCACAGCTTAGAAGGCAGAGCAATGTGGAGCCCCAAGTCCCCTTACTGTCATGCATGAGATAGTCTCAGAAATTGATTTTCAAAGTAAGACTTCTACATTCAGGCTGCTCCCTGGACTCTGGGCTCCTGAATGGGTTCCTGCGAGGGAGGCAGCGGGCTGTTTCCTAGCTGGAGGATGTGGGTTTTAGGAGACTCTTGAATGAAGGCAGGAGAGAGCTTGGCAAGTGGAGGCTGAGGGCTTAATATAGGCCTATGAGTCACTGCAGCAAATGACGTCAGTGTGCTGAGCGAGAGAAAAGCGCGGGGCAGGCTGGAGGCCGAGCCGGAGGAAGGAGTGCAGCGAGTGAGCCCAGGCACCGGAGCATGTGGCCAGGGCTCTGCGGGCAGCAGGGCCAGCAGGGCGTGGCTACTCAGGGGAGATCGGAACATATGGTGCACGTTCAAGCTTTAAATTTTTATCACAGTGAAAGACACCCTGATGCTAAACATCCTCAGAATACTCCCCCTTTCTCCAAATGTGCTCGCCAAGCCATGTTTACCATTTTATAAAACAGTTCTTGAAATCTTCCTTTGTCAGTGTCTTTACAAAGTGTCATTAAAAAGAAGAAGAAGAACAATAAAAGCAGCTTCCCGGTGTCATCCAATGGGCCAGCAGGCTGCTCAGGTTCATAAAAGCATTCCTGGGTGTCCTCACCCACCTCATTCACCACATCGGCACCAGGCAACAGCTGGCTCTTCTCCAAAGTCAAGGTCACCATGGAGGGCAAATATTGTGCATTGATTCAGGACCTCAGGGCAGCCACCACAGCAAAAACCAAAGACACTGATGAAAGAGGACTTCCAGAACTGCTGCCGAAAGTGGCACAAATGGTGGGAGGAGCGTGCTCCAAGGGAAGGGGAGGGTTTTGAGTGAGATTCAGGGCTATGTGTCTCTTATTGTAATAAATCTTTTAAATGTAAATACTCACTGCATTTTTTTTTAATCACACCACATATACGGAATGATATCTCTCTTAGGGAATAGGCTCATGTAATGATGACAGAGGTTGACAAGCCCAAAAATGCAGCTGGAGACCCGTGGTTTAAATCTGAAGGCGACTGCTCCAGCATCGCCCCTAGCCTGTGCTCCTGATGCTCTTGCGTGGGATGTGTATTTGTGGATAGGCAGGAGAAAGCCAGGCCAGAAAGCACTGCAGGGGCCTGAAAACCCCTCCCACAGCCAGGCTCCACACTGGGCCTCAAATGCCTCTGTGGCTGTTCCCAGTGAGGTAGGACACACAGTTACACCACCTAACCCTAGCCCTTCTGCCTGTGATCAGTACCTTATGACTGAGTATGCTTAGCTGTATGCCAACTATGGCCCTTGTTAGGGTTCAGGAAGAGTGTTTCAACAACAGTGTAGTTTTTTCCTGAGTCCGTCCACTCCTCATACAGTCTCAGGTCTGGAAGGAGAATGTTTACCTTCTGTCCTGGAGGAGAGAGTAGGAAGGCTAATCTTTCAGACACCATGATGGGGAGAGAAGCAAGATGTGGTAGCAGTTCTGTGACACACAGGGAAGGGACAGCATCAGAGCTGGCCACCATGGGCTCCGGATTCCCTCCTTCTCGGGAGGAGGGCTAATACTGGGAAATGTCATCAGCTGCCCTGAGGCTCTGCTTCCTTATGCATGACGCTGGGATAATGTTGTCTGTGGAGAGGGCTAGAAATAATGAACAGCAAGCCTGTTGCATGGGGCACTCAATAGGGGGTGCAAGTCATTAGGGTAGGCAAATGAGAAGAGTTAAAAGCTGAGATTCCTTCAGCAATGGCCACAGATTTGTGATCTAGAAATAACGCATGAGGTTGTACAGTATCTTCACCCCCATCTCCCAATGTTCATGTTCACCCGAAATCTCAGAAAGTGAGCTTCCTCGGGAATAGGGTCTTTGCAGATGTGATTAGTTAAAAGACCTTGAAAGGAATCATCTTTGTTAGTATGGGTCCTGCATCCATTCCATGATCTGAAGTTTTATAAGAAGTATATAGACAGTCTAAGGAAAAAGGCACGGAGGCACCTGGGCATGGTGACGCACATCTGTAATCCTGGCACTTTGGAAGGCTCAGGCAGGATGATCTCAAGTTGAAGACCACCCTGGGCAATTTAAGGAGACCCTATCTCAAAATTAAAAATGAAAAGGGCTGACACTAGCTCAGTGTGAAGGCCTTGCGTTCAATCCCCAATACTACAAACAAGCAAACAGACCCACAGAAAGAATGAGAAAGTGGAAGCAGAGGTTGGAATGATCTCGTGACAACCCAAGGATTACCAGGAACTCCCCAAAGGAAAGATTCTTCCTTACTGCCTTCAGAGGGAGCAGGGCGCTACCACATTGGACCCGGACTACCTGCCCCTGGGACGCAGAGAAGATACAATTCCATTGATTATAAGCCAGCCAATCTGTGTCACTGTTATGGCAATGGCAGGGATCTAAAGTGGATAATAGCTATACTACTTACTATGTTGTTTCAAGTGTTATTAGATCGTTGCAGATAGAATTAGACCCAGTAATAAAATGTTAGCTAAATACTAACAGGGACTCTGAGATGCTGGGTGAGCAACCTGGTGCGATGTGGATCTGCTCTTAGAGCCAAGGCCACTGGCACCCAGAGGACCTCCTCTGGTGACTGTGTGGGAAAGAAGCTGCAGGGAACATAGGAGCAACCAGTCAGTAGCAGAGAGCTGCCCGTCCAGGGACCCAGCCATTCACCAACCAGGGAGTAGAGGCCATGGTCCTTCAGTCACTGTAACACCACACACACACACACACACACACACACCTTGTAACATACCAGACCCATCTCAGCGCGTCTACACAGGCAGTGTAGAGTTCCCGTGGCTCTCGTCCTGAGAGGCCCCTGGAATTGAGCTTTCAGTTCCCTGCCCAAGAAGCCACCGAGAACCACCACTGTGTGCCCGTGGCCCTCTAGTTCTGCTCACTGGAGGGCGCAGCTGACCTTCCTTGGACACTGTTAGCACAGCAGCTCCCTCTTGGCTGGACTATTGCATTCTGAGGTTGCCGTTACCTGAGATCAACCATCCTCCAAACACGTGGAATGGAAAATTCCAGAAAGAAACCTGTGGGTTTAAGAGACTTTTATGCTGGCATATTGTCGAATTCTATTCCAGTGCTGGTGTAGGTCTCTTACTGTGCTTCGTTCATAAACTAAATGTGGGGGGAGGGTGGATAAACAGTACGGGGGTGTCTGGCACATCTGCTATGGCAAGCGTCATTGGTGTGGGTCTGGGAGCACGCTCCATGGATACGGGGGTCAGCAGCTCTGCCCTGCAGCTAATCCCTGCCTGGCATGCCCAGGGTCTGGAGCGGCTCCTCTGCACCCTGGAAGAACCCTCTGCAGCAGTTCTCTTGAGCTGAGGATTCCATAGAGACCCATATGGCTGAACAGGGAAACTGGCTGATCTGGGGGCCAGCAGCGCTCTGGGCCTCCTCCTGTTAGTCTGCTCATTGTGTGGGGACATTAAAGGGCTGCCACAGCAGGAAGAGTCTGGCAGAGGAAGATGCCAGCAGTGCCATCAGGGCCAGCACCATCTATTTTACAATAAAGAGAATTTTAACCACGTGATTTTAAAAATTGGCGAAGTGAGGTTAATACATGTACCTAAAATGACAGCATAATTGCCGTTTAGAATGTAGTTAGGAAAATACTCATATGGAATGAAGAACATCTAGCCTGAGAGTTTTCCGAATCACGTGGTGGATTCCCACCAAGGTAAAAGCCGGGTGATATTTGCCTCCCTAACTGTGTCCTCGCTGAGCTTCATCAGTCACTTCCTAATAACATTTAGGTGCTGAGTGAAAACAAATCCCTAATGTGTAACCAAATACATCTGCCTGGGCCAGACTTAAGCCTGAGCGGAAGGTTTGTGCGCTCCGGCTGTGGACAGGAGCCCTCCCTGCTTCCCGTTCGCATCTCAGAGGAGCCCGGCTCAGCAGCTCTGCAGCTGCCCACAGAGCCACCTGGGGGACAGAACTCAGCTCCGCCTGCCCAGGTCACTGCACTGCGGACAAATGCAAACCTCCAGCCCTCCTGCGAATGGTGTTCTGGAAGCCACCTTGTCCCTCCCCAGGCCACAAGATGAGGAGGCTAGAGCAACCAAAAACACTGACACTTTATAATGACTTGTTTTATGACTGCGTGAGTTCTCTAGAGCCGTGCAGTGCCATGTAGTTCCACTCATTGAACTAACTTGAACTATAGTATTATCATTATTAGATTAAGGACTGCAATAGCTTTAATAACACTATTACTGGATCAGGAAATCAATTTAATGGCCCCTGCGTAAATAATGGAAGAAGAAAGACAATTGGGAAATATAAAGGGGTCTATCATGTTGTAAAAGCGAATGTGGTTTTATGAACCTATTGTTTCATCTACATGCATGCACTCACATGTGTATGCTGTGTGCATTGTATGTTTCTGCTGAGTCATGGCATAGGTGCGTTCCAGAGGGTGTCTGTCAAGAATGATGTGATCAGAAGCTGTCGGTAGAGAGGAAACTCCTCAGCGGTGGGGTCAGTTAGATCTAGATTTCAATCCTGATGCTCCCTGACTGTGTTACTTAAATCTGTGAGTGCCGAATATGTATTTGAAGTCTATGGGATACTGTGCTCTGTGTTTGGGGGTCACAGTGAGGAATGACAAATCACCCCCCCCCCCATAAAAAGCACAGTACCACCCTCTGTCCAGTATTTCAAGTCTCTGTAACTACTGATAGATGTCTGGGTAAAAAGTGATATTATGGAAGCTCAGCGCTGTTTTAGGCTCTTCAGGTGCCAAAGGAGTCCAAGTTTTTAACTCACCACCTCTGTCTTGGAACCTAGCAAACATCAATTAGACCTCTCAGGGAGAAGAGGGAGGCAAGACACACTAATCCATCGTGCGACCTCTCCCATGACAAGGTGAGGCTCTTCTGGACCTGTTCCTTTGTTCACAGCATCAGTTTTCACCCTGAGAAGTATGCTTCCTCCCATGTTAAACCACTTTCAATCCACTTGACATTCTTCAGTTCATCCATAGCTGATCATACGTGTGTGAAAGTCAACAGCAAGTAGTGACCCATTCACATAGTCTCTTTCCATGTAAAGTGGGAGATTTCATCCCTGGCAATGGATTTTTATTTTACATGAGCCAGATATTTGGCATGGCAGTAAGAGCAGAGACCCTTTCTATGGTTCACAAAGTATGTACCCCTCATCAATGTGACCATTGGTTTTGACAGGACAGCTTCTCTGGATTAAAAATTGCCTGGCCACTTAGCAAAGCCCACTTCTGGGTATGTCTCGGTGGGTTGTGGAGGCTGCATATGGTCTCCTGCCTGCTCCTCTTGGCCACAGTTCCCCTGGCCTGCTTCCTGGCTGCCATGAACCAAGCAGCTTTGCTCTGCCAGACCCTTCTGCCACGATGTTCCTGCCTTGGACCCAGCTGACCACAGACTGAATCTCTGGAAACTGTGAACTAAATTATACTGTCCTCCTTTAAATTATAGAGATTGGGCTTTGAGTCTCAGCAATGGCAAAGCTGACAAATGCAAAACAGGTCCCTGCGACCACGGCCATCGTGGTGTAGTCAACTCCATGTCTTTGAGACAGTCCCTAGGATGGCACATGCCATCCCTCGGCAAGGGATGTGCAGCCATCGGAAGTGGCATAAATCCTCTGGTGCACAGCCTTTGTCTTTAGGGTTTTCTGCTCCCATCAAAGTGCGTTCTCCATGCATGAGCCCTTTTTCCTCAGAGGTTCTCCTCTGCATGTTCAGTTGGTTCACTTCAGAGCTCCACTTACCCACAATTCTTAGGCTCCTGCCCACCCCTAATCTTCTTATTATCAAAATCTGTCTTTTGTCGCATTCTATCCCAGTTCTTTTTCCCATGTGGGATCACATGAGTCTATAATCTGATCTTCACTGTTACAGCAGTTTTATATTGAATCTAGAGAGCCTGTTGAGTGAAACAACTATCATTGGACAGCTCAGCTTCTGGGGAGGCCTAGCGTAGAGGAAAGCTGGTGATGAACTCAAGCTATAAGTATTCCTGGAGTTGGTTTACATTTTCATTACTTTCTATTCATGCAGAATTAAGCTCTATTGGGAATAAAGATGGTCGTTGGTCTCGGGAATTTACAACCATCATGCTAGTTAATATGTTATCTTTACAGACAGGCATCAAAGCTCAGCAAAGCAAAACATTCTCCCCAGCCTCAACACAGATAAATAGGGAGTCAGAATCGGAACTTGAGTCTGGGATGAAGATGTTCTGATGTGGACGTTCTTTCCAAGACTGCACGCCATGATGGAATCAGAGACCTGGAAGTGAAGCGCAAGTGTGATGGGACGCAGCGTGGGCCTGGCATGGAGGATGGGGGAGGTTAGAGAAGATGGGAGCCGACGCCAGAGGTGTGGAAGGGAACGAGGAGTGGTCGTGCTAAAGCTTTGCAACAGAGCTTCGAAACGGCCTTCCAATGAGGTCTGCAGCCTTGGGGAACATTTATTCTATCCTAGCTCTTTTTATTTTTCCTTTGCTGTGATGAGGATGCCCAGAACCTCAGGCATGCTGGACAAGCTCTCTAGCCGTGAGCCATATTCCCAGCCCATCCACCATAGCCCGAGGAGAAACGTCTTCCCAGTAGAGTGGTGCGAGTGAAGTCTGGCAATAAGGACACTACTGGCGGCAAAGGGAAAGACCACAAAGGCAACAAAAGGTGTTCTTGGTGGGACATCTTCTGTTTGGTGTCACTGTGGTCAGTTGAGGAAAGCCAGCCAGAGGCAGGAGGAGGTGTCCTCCAGAAGGACGGGAGCAAAGCCCGCCTCTCCTCAATCACGTGGAGCTATTGCCTGGGTGCAGGTGTGCAGGTCCCAGCGTTCCAGACTAGGACCCTTTCCTCAGCGCCCTCACCAGGGTGGCCTTTGTGCCCCTGTGGACACGGTGGCCAGGCGTCAGGCAAGGAGTCTGCTTCTGCTCCCAAATGCTGGCCAGTTTCAGTTTACATAACACAGCTTAATCCCCAGAAACAAGAGCTGCGGCAAGGCAGGTTCTTTCTCTCTCTCTTTTTTTTTTTTTTTTCCTCTCCAAGACATGGAAACCTTTATTTTCTCCCTACACCACAACCCAGTGCTGTTAAATAATATTGGATAATTGCACCTGCCGTACTCCCCATATTGTGCTGAGGAAAAATAATTGCTGGTTTTCTGCTTTGCCATTTAGCTGTGCCTCCATCATTCCACTCGGAGCATGTCATTTTCTCCCATTTTAGACTGTGTACAGTGGAGCTGTGTGAAAGGACCCCCAGACAGCGGCCCTGCGTGTGTGAGTGGGCGCGGGCCTCATTCAGCAATGATTTCTCATTTATACAGCATTGAAAATCCACAGCTATAAATAAACACCTCTGACTGGCTCTACTGCCTACTCAAATGCTTTATTAAAAAAAAACAAAACAAAACAAAAAAAAAACTTACCACCAACTACCACCAACAAGCCTGTCTGGATGTCGAATCAGGTCTATGACTCCTGGACCTGGCACGGTGGGCGTGAGGCCTGGGATGGGCTCAGGGCTCAGCCCTGCGGCCTCACTGGGCTCGCTGGCCGCCTCAGCACCACACGTGCAGGCGCAACGTGTGCTTGAGGATTACAGTATACGAAACCCGCTTCCTGTTATGACAGCTATGTCAAGCAAGTAGGTGCAGAGCAGCTCAAAATAGCTTGGGAAATGTGTGACCCTTGGCGGGAGGAGAAGGAGAGGTAGCGTACTGCGTAGGCAGCAGAGGAGTCTTCCACCCCAATTTAAAATTGTTTGCACATGTGCAATGGAGACCTGGGAACAGAAGCATGGATGTGGGCCAGGCCCGGGGTGGGGTGGGGGTTGCTCCTCCCTCTGCCTGGATGGGGGACAGTCTGCACCAACCAGAGAATCTCCTCTCCCCCCTCCCTCTATCCCCAGCACCTTTGCTTGTCCAGCTTTATGAGATGTGCACACATTTTTCCTTAAAGAAAGACTTTCAGACAACCCGTTAAGGCTTTGGCCTGTGGGACAAAAGCACGAGAGGTGCATGTGGGAATCCAGGATCTGGGCGGCTCTGCAACTGTCATTTTTCTGCTTTGAATTCAGGGCTCATTTTTTTTTCCCTAGACAGTTAGTTATTAAACATTTACCAGCTCCACACTATCGGAAGCTTGGTCTTCTCACTGTAAAATGATGGCACAATACGCTGCCTACTTGCAAAATTTTGTGAGACTAATATAGGACTAGCTTATAAATTACCTGATGCTGTGCAAGCATTATCACTGGTAACACAGTTGCAGCCCTATTATTTTCATTTTCCAACTGTTAAGGGCTTCACACAGCCATAGCCACGCAGCAAGGGCTATGCAACTTTTAATGAATGTAATCACGTTCATTGAGGGGTTTTGTTGTTTATCCTTTCTAAACTACAGCTGCTTGTTGAGTGCTTACTATGTGCTTGATGGGAGACGGTTGGGAGGAATTTTTGGTGTTGGGATAACGGCTACCAGTGGCCAGTTCATGCCACAACCGACGTCTTAGGAGACAGTAAAGCCACCGGTAGAAGTCTGCAGACCCACCTTAGCCCCAAGCATATTATAACTCTGAGAAGTATGTAGTCTTAAGGTGTGGAAATGTGGGTGATTCCCCTGCAGGGTTCACATGTGGGGTGTTTCCACCACAGCAAGTGCTTCTGAACCAGGTGCTCAGAGCCTCAAAGAGGCAGCAGCAGGTGCAGGGAGGAGGCAGTGCCCCCCACCAAAGCCTAGCAGGTCTGGAGGCTCCCATTTACATACCAGTGGGGAGGGGAGGGATGAGCAGCGCCTGCTCCAGCTTCTGGTGGAGGGCAGCCCTGCTGCAGTGTGCTGCCTTCTTCCCTAACTTCTAGTCTTCCTGTCCACCTTTACTACATTTCTCCTTTTAAAGTTAGGTTGGAAAACCCAAGTCCAGTCACTTCCGGTGTCCACATTCCAACCCTGTGACCCTGTTGGCACACTGAAAGACTCAATCGCATTAACTGAACAATTGACGCTGGCTGTTAAGAGTTCTTTAAACATATGCCTGTGGATAAAGGTCTGAGGGAAAAAGAATGAAAAATTCAAGCAGGGCTCACTAATCCTTGTTAATCGTCTGACAATCAGATTTAAATCACAAGAGTTCTTAAAATTACATTATTTTCCATGCAGACTGTTCTGTAAGTATAATGCACAGATTTTATTTGAGGAATTAACCAGCATTTGAATGGCAGAGATTTTAACAGTGTCATTGTGCCCGTTGTCCATATTTCATCAAAATGCCCATCTCCACAAAGGACAGGTTTCTTTCTTTCCTTTCCTTTTCCTTTCCTTCCTTCCTTTTCCTTTCCTTCCTTCCTTCCTTCCTTCCTTCCTTCCTTCCTTTCATTCTTTCTTTCTTTCTCTTTCTTCTTTCTTTCTGGCACCAGGCATTGAACTCAAGACGTTGCACTTGCCAGGCAGGCACTTATGCTGCTGAGCTATCTCCCCAGCCCTTCCCAATACATTTATAGCATATTCTCTCACTGCCCCAATTAATTTGCTGTTGTACCAGGCACATAGAAAACTTCAGTAGGATCTATCTCCTTACATTTCTTTTTTTTTTTTTTTAAGAATTTTTAATTTTATTTATGTATTTATTTATTTATTTTCTTGTTTCAGAACCTTTATTTGTTTATTCACTCATTTCATGGCCGGCTCAGCCCGCCCCAAAGGCAGGGCCAGCGCAGCATGTGGTGCCGGCGATTGAACCGCGGTCCCTAAGCCACTCAAGCTTTCCCAAGAAGGGGCTTTAGACCACTGAGCCATCCCGCCGGGCCCTCTCCTTACATTTCTAAATCAAGAAAAAAAATGGATCAGAAACACATGCAAATAACTCTTATTAAATACTTAATTTCTTAGGAAATTAGAAATATTTTTTAAATGACCCAGAACTAGAATTAGGAGACCTGAGAAGCTGAAGTCATTGCCTTTATTTAACCCAACTTTGTTGCAATTAACTTTCCTTTGGGCCTTCACCATTCCTCCTCTGGAGACTCTTAAGTTCTTCTCTTTCTTTCTGTACATATTCTCTCTGACACCAAGCTTATGTGAGCTTCCTTGGCTTTTGGCTAGATTCTAACCCAAAACGACACACCCCAGGGAAGTCAGACACAAGTAACAAGTTCTGAGTGGGCAGGAGTTGTTTTTGGCATATACCATTCCATTTTACAGAAAAAAAAAATCTTCAAATAAAGTTACCCTCATAACCCTATAATTGAATTTAAATATCAGCTCTGTCCTTTCTACTTCCTTTTGTCACTCTACCACCTCCTCCCAAAAGAAATACTAATAAAAGATGAGAGTAAAGAAGTCTCATGTTTTCTTCTTTCCTGGTTTTTGAAAAACAGCACACTGTCATTCCATTTTCATCCTCTGTCGCACCCTGTCACCTGCACAAACAAAAACAGAGAGACATGTCAGGCTTCGGGATTTCTCTAACAGGTGACATTGTGTGAGGTAGGGAGTCCCACTGATGGGGAATTGGTAGGTTGGGGACCCAGGGAGAAAGGGATTCTGGAAAACAGCAGCTACCACTACTGAAAGGGTAAGAAGCCAAAGGACAAAGGACAGAGGACTCTGTCATGCCCTGTGGTCACCCTCATGTGGGCCTGTGAACGAGGTGCTGTGAGAAGGTTGCTATTACTGAGTTTGCATGCTGCACCCATGCTGGGCCAATGCTACATTCACAGGTGGAGACCGAGTGACTGTGACGAATTAGAATGAAATGGATGAGTGGGTGTTCAACTTATTGAGTTACATCCAGGACCTCTCACCAAATCAATTTATACCAAGCTGGGCAGAGAAGCACTGACACATGAATCTTGCAAGCAAACACTGTAGGAGCACTCTACTGAAATTGTTGCATTAAATTTCTACAATGACCCAACGAGTTAATATTTCCATTTTAATGGTTATAAATCTTTTTGTAAGCTTTGAAACCGATAGAATTTCATTAGCTCACTGTACTTCCTGTCTGTGGCCAAATACTATCAATCCTATGTTGAAAACCTTTTTGTATTTCAATGTTTTTTCCTTCATTCTGGAAGATAGGTTTCTGGTACTTCTTATTTCATGCTTGCTCCTAATTCCAGCTTAAATGTACCCTTCGCACCATGCCACTTTCTTTGATTCTGTCTGTAATGCTGAACATTAAATGTCTTATGCTAATTTCATTATGCTGGAGTGACTTGTGATTTGAAGTCTTATTTTGCAGTCTCTTAACCACTCTCATCTTCTAGGACTGCTGCCCCCTCAGCTTGCTGGTCATCCTTCTATTCAAACCTTTGGCCACTATGGCAGTTAGCATTCTCCCTTCGTCTTCTCTTCACCAATTCCAACTGTCCTAGTCACTCCAGCAAAGCCATTGATTCAATGTTGTAGGCTTTACGCTGTTTTCATTATTTTCTTCTTCAGACGAAAGCCCCTGTCTAGTAGGTCTTCTCTACAAGTACAATAACAGTATGTTCTCTGTTACAGCATGAACTTTGGACCTTTAATGAATTTTTTATCAGCTAAAAAAAAAAAAAAAAAAAAAAAAAAAAACTGATTCAAGAGTCTCTCAAATTTGTTCCTTCAGTGGTCACCGCAAGGGCTCCTAAAATTGTTTTTTTTTTTTTTTTTTCTATGTTTACCAATTTTAGCTCCTTCATTCTAACTCTGATTGTAATTTCCCTCCTTCAAGCCAAGCTGTCAAGGACTAGAAGCTCCCTTTTCCATTCAGGAAACAGAACAGGACACAAACACTCAGAAAACAGAAGTGACCGAGAAAGTTCTGCTGGAGGAGGTAAGAAACTGAGAAAGTTCATAGACCCTCTACCGTGGTGCACCTGTGAAGGCCATGTCTCCCAAAGGTCCATTGTAATTGAAAGCTTGGTCCCCAGGGTGGAGGTATTGGGAGGTGGGGTCCAATGGGAGGCCCTTGGGCATGGAGGGTATGCCCTCAGGGATGGTTCTCATACACTGCTTGGTAGATGCCATAAAAGCTTGCATTTAGCCTTCTCTGTCTTGTTCTCTTCTCCCAGTTCCAGAAGTAATCTCTTGCTTCCTCTCCACCATGATGTGCTACCATCTTCCCAGAGACCAAACCAATCATGCACTTTCAGCATTTTCTCTTCACAAAATCAGCTTCCTCAGGTATTTCATTGTAAGAATGAAACTCTGGCCAATACACTCCCCAGTATACTGTAGAAGGCATCATTCTCACACAATATTTTGTATTGAGTTCCAAGAGTCATTTCTTTCTATAGAGACTCATGGCATAAATATCTCAGAAATCCTTTATCTTTTCCCTTCTATTAGGTGAAGTCCTTAGCTTGGAATTCTCACAGAGCAAAGCAGTTTTTAGGTTCCTCTGAGTGTTCAGAATTTATCTTTGACCATAAACTACGGGCTTAGCAATAGATCATGTATCTTATCCAAACTAAATTCACAAAATAGGTTTCAAATAGGTCTAATTTTTTTCTATAACATTTCTAGATCAACAAGAGATTCTCCCAGCAGAAAATCTGTATATTGCACCTAACAAGTCATATCCACCCTGGTCTTATTTTAGTCCTTCCTTTATCCTCTGCCAGATATGCCAAGGGCTAGTGAGATTTTAGACCAAATACTTCATGCTCATCTGTTGGTATGGCGAAGAAGTCATTGTTATAATTGATGTCATATAAATTTATATTTATATAATTGTATATGTTCTTAGTTAAAACACTTGATATATAAAAAAATGGAGAATTGGCTGGTGTTTAAAACTATGTATCTCAACCACAAAAGCTATTGCTTGATTTTCAAGTAAGAATTGGAAGAACACTGGTTCAGAATGGAAAATTCAAGAAGGCAGGTGGCTTAGGAGGATAGGAAATGAAACAGGAATGAATGAGGATCAGTGAGCTTGGTTAAGTCTGTGGTGCACAAGTAATTGGATGGAGAAAAGGCTACAGCTAGGCTGAAAATACCCTTGATGAAGAGAGAGCAACAATAATCCAATAATCAAGAACACACTTTCTTTGAGCTTTGGGAGAAAGAGTTAGGACAAGAAAGGCAGAGGAGTATTTGCTAAATATTGCCCTAATAGAATCATGCCTTCAAATACTTGTGAATTCATTCCACAATAAAATTATTATGAAATATCAATGACCATATGTAGGCCAGATAGGTTTTACTAATTTATTCAGGACCAGGAGGTAGACCAGATGTCCTCTAGATTTTTTAAAAAAGATCTGATCAATGGTAAATAACATTAAAGGAAAGGTTTAATGTCATTCCACAAAGTCGCTTGGCCAGAGAGGAATTTTTCGCTTCTAACTGTCCTTAGGGAAACAACCCGTGGTCTTGGGTCTTGTCACAGGATAGACATCTCTGGCACACGTTTCTCACAAAAATAGAGAGAGAGGTCCTAGGCTCTGGGTGAAATGGCTGCCTCTTCAGCTACCTCCCGTACTAGAGATGTTGGAGACCCTTACTCCCTTTCTGTGGCTGCTGTCTCCTATGGGCTGGGTTTTTCTTCTTGAGAAACTCATGCCCTGGCATAAACATCCTTATGTCCTATCATCAAGAAAAGAAAATTAAGTGCTTAAGTGGAAAGAAGGAGAGTCCTGGTGAAATGCCCTGATGTCCCCTTTTCCTTCACGTCTCGATCCTGGTGATCTGCCAAAGACTGCATCTACACCGGCTTCATTGTGTGGAAATCAATGCTCCACCTAACTCTGCTCTAGAAGTAGAAGTGAAATGCTTTTGGGTGGGTGCCTGATCCTAACAACTGACTCAGTGCAGAAGGCATTTGCCTCCCTTGCCACTGGGCCATATTCCTGCAAGTGAGGGATCTTCATCCCACACTGTCCAGGTTTCAATTGAAACCACTGACATTATTCACCCACTGACGCTACGCATGCGGAGAGAGAAGGTGAGTAGACATTCAGCACCTGGGGCCATCTCCACGGACACCTTTCTCCACCTCACTGAGAAGGAGGTTAGGATACCATGTTAGCATAAGGATGCCAGCGGATGTAACCATCTCCACTGGGAGAAACCCAGTGTCCTGAAGTGTACAGAGTGCTGTTCGCTGACCAGCTGTACTAGTATCTCTGAGTCATAATTCCAAAGGATAGGACCTCTAGCTATGCCCAAGCTCTACTAGATGAGACTATCCATTTTCAAAACATCCAGGGATTTGTGGAGTTCTTCATTTTAACAAGATTCAAGGTCTGGGCCACATTGCTTTGAAACCAGTGTTTTTGACCCTGGCTGCATATTAAACTAAATAAGAAGCTTTAAACAACACCTATGGCAAATCTCCACCTTTAGAGTTATGGATGGACTTGGTCTGGACTGGGCCTGGGAATTAATGTTCCTAATGCTCTTTTATGATGTCAAGGTTAAGAATTACAGTTAGGGATTCACTGGCCATATTTAATGGGTTGTGACTGATGTTTCATTTGTTATTGACCACTCAGTATTTACCTGGTGGCTCTCAATTAACCCTTGTAAGGATCTCAGGCACAGAGATTTCAGTGAATTCCAGCCTCAATTAGCAAGGCTCTCCCTTTTGCTATACATCCTGGAGTACGTGCACTATCTCTGTTCATCTGCATTTAGTGACGTGCACTTCCTTTTGAGCACTTTCAATTAGGAAACTGAGTAATTTATGCACAAAAATACAGAGGAAGATGAAAATGTGCACACAGAGAAGGAAAGTGGTGGTTGTTTTTTGGGGACAATAAAACGAATAGCAATGTTGACTAGCCCTCTATCTGGTCTCATTTCTAGGCACTGGGTGATTAGCAAGTCATCTAGGATCTCCTTGATGGTAGAAAAGGGCTTGAGGGCTGGAGAGATAGTTTGGCAGTCTAAGCACCTGCCTGGCAAGTGCAAGGACCTGGGTTCAATCCTCAGTTCTGCATGCTGTGCTGGTCCCAGAACCCTAGGTTGGCCACAAAAACCAGGCATGGTGATGCACACCTGTAATCCCAGCACTCAGGGGGCTGAGACAGGAGGATCACTATGAGTCTGAGCTAAATAGCAAGACCCTGTGCCAAAGAAAGAGAGAGGAAGAGGGAGAGGGAGAGGGAGAAGGAGGAGAGAGAGAGGGAGAGAGAGAGAGAATGAAAGAAAGAAAGAAAGAAAGAAAGAAAGAAAGAAAGAAAGAACGAAAGAAAGAAACGGTCTTGAGTATTGTCTGCACTGTGACAAAAGAAATCTGGAGCCCAGAGGTTCTGTGTCTCTCCCACCCTCTCAACCTACAAGCAGCAGCACAGAGATTAGAACTCAGGCAGCTTGGCCTGGAACTTTGCTCTTAGCCAATGCTTCCCACCACCTCGCTGATGTTCTCTTTTGAATTTCTGTTCTTATTCAAAGAAGCTGAGGTTGTAGAAAAGACAAGGAAAGGAAGAGTTTAGCCTCAGACAAGGGCAAATTGATTGATGACTCACATTTCTATAAGTCCCAAACAAACAGTCTGGAGAAGGACTGAGGGGAACAGAGCCAAACAACTGTTTGCACAAACCCGAGCAATATTAAACTGCAAGGCCACTGCATGCTTAAATAAATAAGCCAGGACCACCCTAGACACAGTGGACTTTATGCTCACACTACTCATATGTAATGCTAGCATTGGTGAGAGGACAGGCATTGCTACAGGTTTCACAGTTGGCCTGGGTCCAGGTGAGGGACGTACCACAGCTTTCTTTATTCCAGTCTCCGTGGTCTTCCATTCTGTGCTGCCTGCCCTACCATGCTTCACTTCAGCAGCTGTCCAACAGGCATTCATCATCCCCACTGTCGTGGTTGATACATTGTGTCAATTTAAAAAGTTAAAAGCTTAAATAAATTGGCCCAGCAATTCTGCACCCTAGGGTTGGAGGCCACGCCCCAGAGTGTGGAGGCCCTGCCTGCCCTAGAGCAACTCATCACTTCAAAGATTTAAAAAAGAAATTGAGGAAGGATAGAGCGTTCGATTTCCTCAGAGAAGCTCCGGTCTTTCCAGTCAGCTTGGACATGGTCTCCTGGCTTCTAACGCAGACTCTTCAGTCTCCACCGTGGACCCTTCAGCCTTCTGGTGTAGCCTCACCAGCCTTCCACTGCCGACCCACTGGCCTCCTGGTGCAGACTTGCAAGGAACACTGCGGTGAGCTCCAGACCTTAGTCTGAACCCTTCAACCTCCAGGGTGCAGCTGGCCTCTGCACGCTTCCTTAACACACTCTATGACTGACCATCGTAAGCCAATCTTGTAACTTCTTGTGCATTTGTGTATCTTGTGTTCTTCTAGTAAAACCCTGACTGTCACAACCACCTTCCTCTAATCCCTCCATGTACTCCCAACCCAGTCCCCTACTCTGTACTCACTAGAGGCACTCTTTGCCTACTGTCTCCAGAACACTTTTGAAAAATGTCACATTTCATTCCTGGAGAGAAATGCCATGGTTAATGCACTGGGAAAGTGGCAGAAAATGAGATTTGAAGGTGACCGACACATAGTCCCAAAAGAAGGAAGCCCAAGGGACACATAAGAAATAAAAAAATCCCTAAGGCAGTGGTGGGAAAACAGTGATGATTCTATAGTGATACACTTGGTGACGGGGCAGGGTAGGATGTGCCGCCCAACCTGGGCCAGCCGGGGCAGGGTCCCAGGATGCTGAGAGGGAAAGCCGGTGAGCAGGTGTGAGCCAGGCTAATGCGGGGAGTCAAGAAGGACAGAGGCTGGCGAAGGGGAGCAGCAACATAGGCGCGCTGATGACGCAAGGGCCAGAGGCACACGAAGACACGCGAACGTCAAGGCCAGGACTTGCTCACAGAGATGCGGTGTCATTCCACAGATCAGGACTTTCCTCTGGAAACTGAGGGGGCTTAAAGTATGTAAGCAGGAGATGACACAGGATAAATGGATGCATGTGGGCTGCTCTGTTGGCCCCTCGGTCATTTAACAGCATTCTCTGTAATTTTGAAGTTTTCCTTAAAAAATAAAAAAATCCTATTTACTTACTCGTCCAGTTTCTTATACTCGGGAGACAATCCCATGTTTACTCAGGCTGGTCTGACTTATGGTTACTTATGAGAATAACCTCTGGTTGCATCCATTTACCTACAAAAGCCTCATGTTTGTCTTTTTTTATAGCTCAGTAGTACTCCATTGTATAAGAATACCGTATCTTCGCTATCCATTCCTTGGCTTGTGGGCATTTGGGCTATTTCTAGGATTTAGCTATGACATTGTGTTGCTTTAAGTTTGCGTGCTTATATCTGGTAACCTGGCAACTATATGGAAGGTAACAATGTGCAATAGGATAACCAAATAACCATGGTTTATTTCCTATCGTCTTGTTTTGAAATTCTGTATTGTTTTTATTATTCTTTTTATTCTCTCCAAACTAAATTTAAAATTTCTATTCTACTATTTTGAATTAGTGAAGTTCAGGGTAAAACATACTTATGACCCTAATTTAATGCTATACTGGACATTTTATCCTTTTGGTACCAGGAATTGAACTTAGGACCTCAGGCTGTCAGGCAGGCGCCATGCCACTGAGCTATATCCCAGGCCTCCCTCCTCCCATGCTAAGATGTTTAGCATTCTTTGTCCAAGGATCTAAACCTCCATCATCATTCTCAATGGCTTCTCCCACTCACATGCACGTCTGCACATGCGTGATGGGAACAAGGACTGTGTGTTGGTGTACGCTCACTTACCCATTTGGACCTATTTATAGTGAAAAGAAAAACTGGATGTAGCACTGAAACAATGAAGCTTATTAATAGGAATTTTGTGCTGAAAATCATAATTGCAAATATAAATATGGTGAAGCTTTTATTTTTTAATTCAATGGATAATTAAAATTCAGTTAGACAGCAATTTAAAAATTAATCATTATTGAATTTAATATAGTTGTCTTGAGAAGTTACTCTTCTCTAAACTGTTAGTAGTCATGCTTTTCCTATGCTTCCTGTATCTGCCAAACTTCAAACACATTCTTTCTTTTCTCTTCTGTATTCCATCCTTCTTTTCCCTCCCCTCCCCTC
>PVJA010011121.1:0-55578 GCA_004027025.1 Myocastor coypus | reverse complement strand
TCTTCTTCTTCTTCTTCTTCTTCTTCTTCTTCTTCTTCTTCTTCTTCTTCTTCTTCCTCTTCTTCTTCTTTTGAATGTGTTTCAGTACGACACATTGTCATTAATCCCCTTTAAAATAATCCTTCTTGCAGTTCTGGAAATCTTTCTTGAGACTTGCATACTTATATTGTCATGGCGGCCTCTGCATCCTCAACTAACTCCAAATGTTTATGTTCCCTGATTGTTTAGACTTAACGGAAGCACCAAGAGTCGCACAATGCACGTCTGATGTCCTGAATAACGTGGACAAGGACACAGTTCTGTTCTTACGAGCCTGCATTTCTGTTGGATAGTCCTCAGTAGCTTTATTAACTATATTTTTTAAAATCATATCTCATAGAAACACATAAAGGGACCTTTGGAACTGCTCTAGAAAGTAGCAAGAAAGACAAATAGAAGGCTGGTCAAATAGCTCAGTGGATTAAAGTGCCTGCAAGCAGGCGCAGGGGCCAGGGATTTGGATCACCGGGCCTGCCTTGCCAGCCCAGATTCTGGGGTGCAGTGAGACCACAGTTGAGACTGGGCCTGATGACACTCACCTGTAATCCAGTTCTTGGGAGGCTGTGAACAGGTGGATCATCAGTTCGATCTAGCACTGAAAACCTGAACACCTTGTAGACCCTTCCCCCCAAAAAAAGACCCTAAAACAAAACAAACAGAACAAAAACAAATGAAACAAACAAACAACAAAATTGCAACAACAACTAAAAGATGAATAAATGTGTTCACAGTGAAAGGCAACATTTTTGAGAGAGATTAATGGCCACATGTCTTATTCCATACTGATTTTTAACAATTTAGATATTATATTTTTTTATCACACTTTGCATCTTTAACAAACCTCTGTCCTCATGAAAAACAACAACACGGCAAGGAAAATACCCAGGCTATTTACCCTGCTGACCCTTTATGTGATCAGGTTTTGTGACGTAAGCCAAAATGTTAAGCCTTTTGGATTGTCTGCATTCACTGCGCATCTTTCAGTGTTCCATTCCAGGGATGTGGCTGTGAGTATGGCTCAAAACTTCCTTGAATCCAATGACTTGGGCCCTTTTTCTCCGTTACTCTACACCGGCGCTCAGCTATGGCTTACCATATGCACACGTATCTATGAAAATAATAGAGACGTCTGTCTACTGACCCACGCCACATTTCCTGACTAGACCAAGAGCTGTGCGTGAGCATTTCCTTCTTCCTCCATTCTGGATTCTGTGAACCTCCCTGTGTTAGTTTGCTCCTTGTGGTGCACAAAGAGTTATCCCAAGGTGTTTCTCTTACAGGAAAAGAATCAAGACATCTCTGGATGAAGCATTAATGTAGTCACTGGCAACCTCTCCTCTATTTCCTGGTTGGCTCATTGTTTACCTAATTGCCAGTAATAATATTTCATTGTATAAAGAATGTTGGCACCGGGGACCCAGGTTCCAGTTTATTGATGGTTCCCAGTTTATGAATTGATGCCCTCAGCAGGTTGCTGCCCTGATGAATGGCAATTACTGTGGCTCCCACAGAGGCAATTGTAACCAGAGCGTTTACTCCTTTCAAATAATTGCCCCTGAGAAGCTGAGCAGGTAATTGTAACATCTGAAAACCATGCTTTTGGCTCAGAATCAAAGCGTATTAATCTCCATAACAGAGGTGTTTTGGAATGACCCAAAGAGCTGTTAAAGAATGGTCTCCAGAGTGTTTAATTTTAAGACGAATTGGTGAAACCCTAGCAAGATCTCCCTCCCGAATGCAAATTCAAAGGTTGTAAAGACAGCCAGGTAATAGTCAGGGCACCACATTTTCTGAACCTCTAATAAACTTCAGTGATTGGCTGCTATTAGATTGTTTTTTTTTTTTTTTTTTTTTTACTTATCTGTACCGCTCCTTAAGTCCTTTAAACTTTTTGCTCTAGCTACTTTAACCTGTCCATTAATTCTCCAAATGTTATCTGCTCATTTTTCCTCCAGAATATTTGTTTGCACCATTTTTAATGACAATGTGGTAAATGTATCCCATGAAAAAATAATGAAGAATCTCATTACTTGAAATCCACTCTTAATTTTACATTGATTTAAGGAGTTTATTAATTATCAAACCTCTCAAAAATAAGGAAATGATGAACATTTGGAGTCATATATAAATGTGTTCAATCCCCAGTCCTGTAAACAGAAGTGGAACAATGCATATTTCTGCTACAAAGTCAAATGATTACCAAAGATAGACCTTCTGTGTTTATGCTGGTACTATGGGGAAAATAAGGGCAAACAACCTTGGAATATAGCTTCTTTGTTGAACGTTTGATTTTGGAGAAAATAGTGCACAAAATGGAAAAAAATAGTGATTACTATGTGATGTTTTGGAGGGGAAACATAAAATAGTAGCAGAAAAATATGTGAGCATTTAGTCGCATCTACAACTTTGAACTCTTTTGTGTGGAATAAAGTCCAGATATTTTAAGTGAAGGCATTGGCAGAGAGGAAATTTTAAAAGAGAAAGAGAAAACAATTTTTTTTCAAATGTATGAGGATGGAGAAAGACTGTAAACTACTTGTAAGTCTGGAGCCCTTGATATTTAAACATTTATTTTTCTGAAGTTGTTAGAAGCAAGTCCATCTGCAGCAAAGTTAACCACCGGCTTCTTTCAATCTGAGCATCGTCACTCAGTGCCAGGGTTTTGAAAAGTGTTTTAGCATCATCATATTTCAGCCCAATTAGCAATGCCCAGAGTAACGATCGGAAAACTTCATACTAAATTATGAGTTGGTTCAGAAACACTCTGTGATTAGCAAAAAAAAAAAAAAAAAAAAAACTATTAAAAGACAATTATGAAGTCTATAAAATGGGATAAAACTGGGGACATAGGTAAAGCTAAATTAGTAGAAATTCTACCAATCCACACATCTATGCACAGCTAGAAAGATCTAAACAGGATGTTGAAATAAAGATAGAGTTATCCATGTAACCATGGACATAAATTATCTTAATCTTGATTTACATCAAGGCTTCCACTTGCGTCTCCTTCCTACATGATCATGGCCTTGTTCTGCTAATTAGATTATTGGAACTGAACAGTCTATAGATGCACTGAAATGCTCATGAATTTCAGAGAGCATCTGTTCCAGGTGCCTGCCATAAGGCTGATAAATATTTGAACCATGGATGACAAACAGACTTTAACTGAGACGCCAGCCAGTTCCATGTGGAGGTGATTGCCACATGTTGTGGGGGGATTTCAAGGAAGGAGGGTGAGCTCAGTTGGTAATGTCCACCATGAGAAAGTTTCTTTGCTTTAAATTTCTCAGGTCCAGATATGAAAATTGAGATGCAAATTGGAGTGAATGTTGCCTTGAGTGTCTTGTATTTGTCTTCATCTGTCCAAACTACTTAGGTTCAAGGACACTCAGCCTATTTGTACTTGGCTGTGTTCCTACAAAGTAGTGGTGTTTTAAACCTGGCTTATTTTTTCCCATCAAAACTGTCTTTAGCATATTAAGGGACTTTTTTGACTGATGTTTTCTATATCCTGAGGAATCTAAATGCTCTCATGCTACAAACACCTTATCATTCATTTCTTTAATCCTTGAAATGTCCAAAAAAATATAGGAGGAACAGAAAATAAGAATCAAGTCCTATGGCCAGATAATGTCAATGATTCTTTTACATTGTGTTTTTGTCATTTAGACAGAGGATCATGGCAACATACGCCTCTGTCAACTCCATCGTTTTTTCCATAACTCTACCAAGTGCTTGCTTGAACCATGTATGCGTAATAGTAATTCTAGCCATTTATTTTCACTGTGAACTATTTATACTTGTGCAGCATAATATAAATTGTTCACATCAAAGATATGTCAGTTCCTTTTGTGGTGTACTTTACACTATCATGAGAATGAACCCTATTGATTCCAGTCTTTTCTTCATAAACGCCCACCTCTTTGACAGAGTTTCAAGATTCAATTCAAAACAAGTAAAGAATTTTGAGATCTTCCTTCAGTTCCCTTGACCATGAGTTACTCTTACTCTCTTCCAAAGGCTTGTTTTCTCCTACTATATCCACCATTTGCTTTTTCCCCCCTTCCACTTATACCCCAATTCCCATAAAATTCTACAAACATGAATTGATAATTACTTGAACCAGTGAACTAATGTGTGCCAAATAGTACAACACATTAGTTGCACACACTAACATATTAGTGGCACATCTGCCACTCTCTTTTTGTTCTTAGTAAGTTGAAAAGAGTTCAGTATTACTATCTTACTTTGTGGGGGAGGAAACTCAAGAGTCAAAGATGCTAAGTGATTTGTTCAACATGGTACAAGTTCCCAGGGAACATCCAGGGAGGGACTGATATTTAATGCTTGATTTTGTAATGAATGTTTTCATTTACAAAATTCTAGTTAATATCATGACACCTAAAAAGATATAAAACAAAGCATCTGCAATGTAAATGACATTATGAAAACTTGTAGATTTGAAAATTAGAGGCATATCAAATTTATTTCCTACATTTTTATGTTCTATATCTAGTCAATTTGATGATTCTATTCTGTGTCCCTCACTATTGTTAATAAACTAGTCTGCCTATGTGACATCACACGTGCGACCAAAACCTTCTTCTTAAACATTTTAGACTGCATTTTACTCTTTCTTGTAAATAATCTGCTTCCAAATAGTTATTTCTAATTAAAGATCTGGAATATTAATTTAGCTGGTTTCAGGATAATCAAATGAGTGACTACAAAAGCAAATGCATAATTTATAGTTTATCTCTCATATTACTTATTAATTCATTAGATATTTTTTCCTACAAATGATCCTTGAATATATAACTGCTATTAGGCCTGTCAGAAATTGAAAACTGAATCAGATTGGACGCTTCTGGCCAAGATGCTCTTAGAGAAGATTGGGAAGCTGATGCCCGGATACTGTATCCCTAGGATCCAAAGTAGACAGTGGCCCTGCAGTAAGAGAGGTGCCATCTAAGACTGCATGAAACAGACCACATGGTTCAATCAGTAGTCTTCACATAAGAGATGACATTTTGGAGCAGGCCTCAGGGGATACATTTTATACTTACAGAAAAGGAGGGAAGAAGATGGGGATACATAGCAAAATATGTTCACTGGGACTGTGGGGTGTGTGTGTGGGAGTGCACTGTAGGCCAGCCTCTGTAGAGTTCTGGGGTATAGGGCATCTGTTCTCCTGACTTTGTCATTGTATGTCAGCACGAATCTTTAGCTTTATAATGCTCTGCTTACGGATCACTGCTTATTGAGTTTCTGGGGTTTCTTCAAAATGAAAATTTCCCCTACAGTGTGATCTCATCCATACTCCCAAAGTTGCTTACATGTGTTGAAACCAAGGATGCTTTTATGTTGTGGTGCCAATCATCTGGACAGCCGCATAAGCCTCTTCAAGCTCAGAGTGGCAGGGTTGCTTCTTACATGTAAAGCAGTAAATGGAGCGAAGCACTCCGCTGATTATTAATAATAACTTTTTTAGTTGTTATGAATGCAGGAAACTGTCCTCAGAACATGTAATTAAAATATTCAATGACTATTTCAGATTCATCTCAAATTGATAGCAATGGGAAAAAAAGGAAATTTAAGTTTAAGAAAAGACATCAGTAGATAATTCTTGATGCATGCTGCTGTGAAAAATACTTGTTCAATCAGAAATACTCATATTATGAATTTTGTGATATGTACCTGGCTTTGGAGATCTATTTTAGTGAAATGTTAGACAGGAAAAAGCCTTATTTTACTTTTAGAGCAACATTCTTAAGTTTATGTTGAAATGATTTAGACTTGATTAACTATTTCGATGGGAACATGCCCTATTTCACAGAATTATCTTTGTAAATGTAGAGTTTATTTCACTCTATCCCACTGAAATTAGACTTCATACATTAATGCAAATTGTGACTGGACTAAAAGTATGACTATAAAACCGCTCAATAACTAAAAAATAGCTCTACCAAGATCTGCCTATGGAATTTCCATGGCACAACTAGATTCAACTGGCTAAGAGAGTAACTTAGGATAACTGCAGAGAAGCTGAGAAATCCAGTTATGCACATGAAATAAGAGTGATCATTGTTTGACACAACATTACAACCGGTAAATTTTGCAAATTCTTCTGTATAGCCAAATTAAAGAATTTTGCATTACTTCTTTGACTTCTGCTTGATATAAGACTGGTACTACAATCTAATTTAAAATATATGCAGTTTCTTCAGAGAATGATTACCTCATGATTCCACTGATAGCATTCTACTAAATCTGTTCTCATGTGAGACAATTGTACAAAAATATTTAGTTATCAGTTTTTCCTATATTTATAGTTTGTAGTGTTTTCTATCTTCCCAATTCAGCTTCTGTGTACAAAAAAAGATAGCGTCTCTTGTTATATTCAGATCTCTCTGTCATAAAGTATGTTGACTTTTAGAAGACAATGGAGAGCAAGATCTAGCAACTCAATACAGTTTTTAAAATTTATTCCTAAGGGCCTGAGGAGTAGCTCAGTGATAGAGTGAATGATTAGCATGTAAGTAAGGATATGATTTGAATTTGATTCTGAGTAACTGGTGTCAGATAAATAATAAATAAATTTAAATATATGTTTCACAAGAGCAACAATTTTCTGGTTAATCATTTATTTACTTGCATAAATCATTTTCCATCTGAAAATGCGGTCAAGACAAAGTCAAACTGTAGCAAAATGGCACAAATTCTCAATCATACAACTATCTTATTCAGTCGTTGAACATATGTATCCAACTACAGTTTTGCCTGAATCAGAAATGCTTAGTGAGTAGGATATTTTTTGTGTCAGAGTACTGCCTCCAGTTTAAGAAATCAGGATTCTTACCCTGAAAACTCTGTATATATTTTCTAACTTTTTGTCAATTGTTGTTCCTATATTATAGCCATATGGAACAAAGCCAAAGTGTGGAAGCCACTTTTGTTTCCTCAAATACACACTGTTAATTGGAGCCAAAGGTGTTTTTTAAACAAAGAAAAAATAGTGTTGAGGATTCTGGAACTGTTGTTTTTATACTTTTCCATTGATATTATAATTTTCTGGCAGTTGCCTTTGCCTTTAAACCTTTTATCCTAAAAGTCACATAATTGAGAATATATTTTCCCACATTTTGGTTGCCATATTGAAACAAATTTAATTAAATATATACAAAGTTTTAGGTGTTCAGTGGTAACCTAAACATGCTTCAAAGGGATGTCACACATATTTACATGTGATATAACTTCCCCAAAACAGCCTCAGTGTAGAATTGCCACATTTTTGTGGAAAATCCTGTTAAAACATCCTGATAAGGTAGTGCATTTTACATGTAGAATCAGGAAGATGGCTTCATGTGATAATGTGGAAGCGTCCTTCAGGAAATGACATCAGAGCTGGATATCAAAGAATAAGGATAATATCCTCAGTAAAAGAGGGGAATTTTAGTTTGTCATAATGTTGCATAGTGCATAGGAACAAATTATTGTGTGAATAAAGACAACTGAAGGAAAATGGTAAAAGGATTTTTCAGGTAAAATCAGGTTTGAATTAAACTTCAAAGATGAGCACCACGATGAGAAACAGATTGAAGAAGAAAGAACATTTCTGGGAAAAGGAACTTGAGTGTGGACTGAAGCAAGTAGAGTACTTATCAACTATGACATTTGATATTTTGGTAGGAAATGGAGCTCTCCTAGTTCAAGTTGGGGAAGCAAATTTTAACGAAAATGTTGAAATAATAGCATGGAGTCAAATGGCAGAATTATTTGAATGACTGATAGAGGACTTTGGACTTTGGACTTTGGAGGTAGTATTATAACTTGATTTCTCTCATGAATTCCATACAGAAGTTAATAGATCATTTGTAAATAATGACCAATGGTTGTTGCCTGAAGGGCAGAGAAAAAATTTTGAACTTATTTGAGGAGAAATGGAAGAGGATAGTGCTTGGTGAGCTCTTTCATACCAAGAGAAGAAAGAGGAAAAAAAAAAAAAAAACACTGAAGAAGATTAAGAAAGAGTGCAGTCAAGAAGGAATGCTTGAACCCTTTCCTGTTTTTTCTTGGAGAGAAATTCAACACTTCACCATTTTGTGCCATTTTGACCCAATGGACTTCATCGAGGACCTGACTTATTTTCTGGAGTTGTTTGAAGTTTTGGAATAATACAGTACCTGTCTTACAGGATATATGACCTTAGTTGTCCAAGTTTTTCTTCTTTCATCATGTGACTCAATACAAAGACCAACTTTTTTATATTTGTCACCTCTAAAATATTGTCACATATAATTATGTAATGAAATAATGAAGGATAATTCTGTACTGTTAACACTTTCCTAATGGTGCTTATTTGTCAATATGAGGGGAAGGAAATGTCACGAACGGCGTTCTGAAGTGTAATCAAATATTTTAAACCCACACAAATACTGACCTATCCCAGGTTGTTATGGTTTGTGTCTAGTGGTCCTCACAAAGCCTTACTCATGGGGTGGGGACTTCTAGAGTTTGAGACTAACTCATGATCCACTGGGATTATGTGCTTAGTGCTACTGGGATTATGGGTTTGGCTTGAGGCAGACAGCCAGAGGCAGAGCGCCTGAATATAACATAAGAAAGATAGAGACAGACTCTCTGTTGCTCTCTCTGTCGCCTCTGTTACAATTGTTGTTCTGCCTCCATGAACTGCTGCTCTCTACCATGTGCCTCTCTGTCTTGGATCCAGTTAAATATGGACTGAAACCTCTAGTAACTGTAAGCTAAATAAACCTTTCCTTCCTTCATTTTGGGTGTCAGGTGTTTGTCCCAGCAACAAAAGAAGAGTAACTGAGACAGAATTTGGAACTAGAGAAGTCGGGTCATTGCTGTGACTAACCTGACCATCTGGATTCAAGTTTTTGGGAATGGCTTATGGGAAGAGATAGGAAAGGTTTGGAGAGGTCCTCTACTTGCAAACAGCTGGAAAAGCTTCTGCTCTTCCATAGGGCAGATTCTGGTTAGAGCTGAGAACAGAAGACTGACATAAAGCCTACCTGTGAAGACCAGGCTGGGGAGGTTTCTCCTGGGAAGAAGTACTGCACTGATCGTTGAGTTCCAGAAGGACTGTATTGGTTATTGCTATGGCTTCACTGAAAGTCTGTCTGAATTTTGCTCATTTTCAGAAACTTTGTCTAAGAATGAGATTAAGCATGATAGACTGATTAACGTCTCAGAAGATAATTCAAAGCAGCAAACTATTGGGGTGGTGGCATGGTTGCTATTGGGGGTTTTTAGCCAGATTTATGTTGAAAATCAAGAGCAAAGAACCAAGCAATATTATTTAAGATGTTGTGAGCTTGACCAGAAAAGAAGTTCTAATAAAGCTGTAGGCTGCAAAGATAAAGCTGAGAGGTTTTCCATTGCTGGAAAGAAACCAGAGAATAAAAAAGATGGCCTTAGGGCATCACAGGAGCTCAGAGGAAGTTCTCCACTCTTTATAGCTTCAGAATTGCAAGGGAGAGAGACTTTGCCTTGAGAAAAAAACCTCAGAACCCTGAGTTCCAGAATGGTGGCAGCAACCACACCAGGTTTCATAATGGTGCCAGCATGGAGAATTTGTTCCTTGGAATCAAGGTCAGAGTATTCTTGAATCCAGGAACTTGACACCTACAGACAAGAGAGAAGAAAGCTTTGCTACTGCTATAGCTGGCAGCAGACCTTGGCATCATCATGATGTTGATTTTAGGCACATTTAGAATGCAGGAGTTGTTAGGTTAAGAAGGCTTCCATTTTGATTTCAGAAGAAGGCCTGAGAGTCTAGTTAATGTGCCCCTGAGAGGGCAGTGTGTGAGGCAGAGAGCTAGAAGCCAATTCAGTGGAAATCCCAGAAGTTTTGGAAAGCCAGAAACATAGATAATCTAAGGAAAACTGTAAAGAAGGAGCAAAGTCAGCCTAAGAGAAAAGCCATGGGAGCAACCACCAAGAGTGCATTATGGATGGAGCCATGTAAGGCCTTTGGAGCCCACAGCTCAATGAAGACTGCTTCAGATGTTCCAGCTGGAGCTATAGGATTTAATGTTTGCCCTGGTGGATATTAGACTTATGTTGGTACCAGTGTTTTATATTCCCCAATTGTTTACAACTTTTGGAATAGTAATGTTTATCTTGAGCCTTTGAATATTGGATGTTTAACTTCTCTTTTGTATGGGAGCTCACAGTTTGCCTTGGATTTTGCAGACTTGGGACTTGAACTTTTCAGCAATGCTGAAACTGTTGGGACTTTGGGAAGTCTTTGAGATGGACTAAAATGTCTTCTTTTGCGCAATAGGATATGCATGAGACTTTGGGGATATAGTGGCAGAATGTTGTGGTTTGTGTCCCCTGAAAGCCTCATTCAGTCATGGGTGGGGACTTCTAGAGTTTGAGACTAATTCATGATCCACTGGGATTACGTGTATTAGTACTGCTGGGATTATGGATTTTAGTACTGCTGGGATTGTGGGTATGGCCAGAGGTGGATAGCCTGAGGCAGAGAGTCTGAATGTAACAAAAGAGAAACAGAGAGACAGACTCTGTTGCTCTCTCTGTTGCCTCTGTTACAATTGTTGTTGTTTTGCCTCCATGAACTGCTGTTCTCTGCCATGTGCCCCTCTGTCTTGGATCTAGTTGAGTGTGGACTGAAACCTCCAGTAACTGTAGGTAAAATAAACCTTTCCTTGTGGTCAGGTATTTGTCCCAGCAACAAGAGAAAAGTAACTGAGACACAGGATTGTCTATTTATTTTTGTATTTTATGGAAGGGTGTACAGGGTGTTCAAGGTCTTACCACAAGAGTGGACTCATAGTGATCTACCTGTTTACAGCCTCCCAAGAGCCGTAAACAGGCATGTACCACCAGGCCCAGTCTCAATTGCCTCTCAGCATTCCTCAGGGGTGGGGCTGGCATAACAGGCTCAGGATAATTAATTTAAGATCATCTATCTATAAAATTCCCATTAGTGTAACAAAATGCTGGTGGTAACAAACTCAAAGAAAGAAGAGTTTATTTTGGGGTACAGTTTCAGAGGTTTCAGCCTAGGGTCCATTAGCCTTCCTACTCTGGGCCTTGTGAGGCAGGACCATGAGCTGGAGGAGGCATGGAAATGCAGGAAGGGAAGAAGAGGAAGCAGGGAGCTCTGATATCCCTTCAGGAAAATGCCACCCACTTCTGCTAGGGAGATTTCCAATGAGGTTCCACTTCTCAAAGACTCTACCATATATATGGGGCATTTATCAGAAGCTTAGCAGACACTATTATGTAAAATGTTTTCTAAAGTCTATTCACGTAAAATTATTCATATTATTTATATTATTTGCATGCATAAGTGTAGGATTATTGTGTCACCATTACCATATTTATTTTTGACATTAGTAGTCAAAGCTCTTGCTTTTTATTGATCAATGCCCTATTGTTATTAATTCTATTTCAAATAATATATTTTTGTTTATATTAAAATTTTCTAGTTTTTCACTTCATTAATTCCTATACTCATATAGCTGTATTAAGGTTCCTTCTATTTTATTACTACTTTTACTATTTTTTAGCTTTTTGAGATTAATATTTTGATAATTTCCATATGTTTCTAAGGATGGCTTTAGTTGTTATATTTTGCAAGTTTTCAAATATATGTGGACTTAAAATATTATTATTACTTCATATCTTCATTTTGTTAAACCCTATCACATATTTGGAATGGTTTCAATCTTTTAAATTGATTAATATACATTTTGTGACCTAAGATATGCTTAATTTTCATCAATATTGCAAGGTGCTAGTAAAGGACATAATTTTGAAAGTTCTGGGTGTTACATTCAATAATAGTAATGCACGTAAAGACAGTATCATACAGTTTTCCAAATGAACTTCATCCTGAAGCTATATCTTTGTTTTCTTTTTTCTTCTCCCCTCCCTTGTTTTATATCTTATACCTTTCTGTGCCTGCTACTTCCTCAAATCTATGGGAGAAGTGCATGGACAGAACACTCACCGGATCCAACTCACCACATGTTCTTTAAATTCTCTTGTTTGTAGATCTAAAGCTTATACTGCCCGTAATGTTGGTGCATACTCCAGCTGGAATTGAGGCTGAATTTTCTAGTTTTCCATCTCTATCTCTGACCCTCACTCAGGCCTTTCTTGGTGCTTCTGGCCATCTGCCTGACATCCAGATTTGCCTCCTTCTGACAAGACAAAATGGCTTACCTAGCTTCGGAAAAACATCATAGGTGCCAACTTAAGTAAACCAGATGCACCATCCAAAATACCCTTCTGTGGCTATTCCAAAACCACTATGAAGCCAAGAGTTGCTCCAAAACAGAAATCACTGCATTTTGTCTTGAGTGTCATTTTCCTAGTTGCCAAGATAGGGCTACAAAGTGGAACAGAGACTTCTTGTTAATGTTTCTCATGTTCTCTCTTTTCAGATATACATCTATTATATGTGCTATCTCTAAATGACAGTCCCCACAACTTACAATTAGTTGTAGCTTATTCAGAGTACATCTATTATATGTGCTATCTCTAAATGACAGTCCCCACAACTTACAATTAGTTGTAGCTTATTCAGAAGTAAGATCTTTACATTTTGTATCTTCCATTTTGTGCAAAACTATTTTAGGCTTACTACTTAAACTAAACATATATTTTTGTTTGAATAAATAATTGGCTAAGTGAATATTAATTTTATATCTCTGCTTTCATACTGTCAGATAAAACTCAATAATTGAGTATGATTTTTAGGCCCTCTGCGGTCCTTTCTCTCCTGAGTAACCTTCCCTAATCATGAAGCTGCCAGTCACTATTAGTTGGGCAGGATGATTTTTGTAAATATCAATTACTTTTCACTATTTACTATTTTTAGCACTATTATTAATATAATGGTTCACTTAAGCACTACTAAAACCATTTCTGTAAAGATATATTGTCTCCAGAAATGGATGAGACACTGCTTAGCAGCAGGAAAAAAATTCTCCTTATGATGTTTGTGTTGGCACTATGTTAATAGTTACAAAGTATTATCACCTGGTTAATATTGTTTCCTTTACTTCTCAAAAGCTAGGGTAAGGCAGAATAGCATTCTTTTCTCTAGTTTTAAAGATGATGAAGACTGAGCATGCAGCTCAGTGATAGAGCATTTATCTACACACGTGCATGGCCCTTGGCCGAGTATTCATTGCCTCAAAACAAAACCAAGAAAGACAATAAACATGAATTGTAGATGAAAATTTTCAAGTGTTCAAGGAGTGCAATACTCATACTCTAAAGACTCTGACTCTTCCCCTGTAGCAGGATATTTTCATTTTTTAAAACCTGCTCTACTTTCCAGTAAAATCTGTCATAAGTTTTAAGAACTCAACAATAGCAATAATGAATGAATAGGTGTATAGTTTCTCCCACTCCCCATTTAAACTTTTACTTAGAGATAGAGTTGGTTAAAATTAGCTTTGAAGCAAAAGAATAGTTTCCCTGGGATTATAGAGTACATTTACGGAAATATGAGAATTCATGACTGTAAGACATGACACAGAACAACTAAAAGGTGCGTTGTGGAATGTGGATTCCTTGGCCTGTTTAGAGAATTTTTAGTTCTGAACCAAGCTGTTCTCAGCATCTGGGTAAAAGAGCAAACTCACACCACAGAGTCCTGACCCTGTGCTCACTTTAGTTTTCTGTCTTATTTTGATTTAATTCTGGGCTGTGCCTTCTACATGGGAATAACATAGTCAACCAAAACTTTCAGGGATAATGTCTTTAAAAATAGCATGAACATCATCTTTTCTGACCATTTCATATTTCATGGCTTTATCTTTTTAGAATGAGATTAGATTTTACAGCAAATGGCTTTTCTAGTTCCTGGAAGTTTTTGAAAACATTGAACTATCTGTATTCTGCCCTTCTCAAATGTCAGCAGAGATTGCAAAGTGTTATCATCATCACTCCCTTGTTTTTCTGACCAAGAAAAGTGCACTTTTCTTTATTAAAAAAAGAAGAGTGAGAGAAATCCTAATGATAGGTTCTTGAGTGTTAATCAGTGTTGCTATCAATTAGCTTTTGTACTGGAACAGCCTGTTTGGTGCCAGGAACAATTTAAATGCCTTACAACACAAAAAGGTGAGGATTGAACACAATGTGGTCTAGACAGAAATTAGATGATAATACAGTTAGATCACTGTGAAATTTAAAAACAAGATAAAATGAATGATGCAAAGTTAATTCTAGCTGTTTGGTGCACCAGATTTTTCTCTTTCTAGTCCCTCGCTGTCTCGTTTTCTCTCTCCCCTGATACTTTTTCTGGTTTAGCTTAATTTTTTTTTTTTCAAGTTCCTCCTCTGGCCGTAGAGATTTAAAAAACTAGCATTGGGCTGCAGTTGTACTCATGCCTAAATCAGCTTGGCTATCATCTTCTCAGCTCCACTCTGCCCCTGACAGTTCTTCAGTCTACCTGTCCAGAGGATGCAGGTCCACAGCCTTGCCAAGGCCAGACCAGTCGTTCATGACATGGCAGCCAAGAGTGCTGCTGCGAGTCCAGGCAGTGTCCTGGCAACCCAGCGACTCACCTCCTAAATTATCTCATTATTCTCTTACTCTAAATTGGGAGAAGGCTCATAATTTCCTTCCAATATACTTCCTTACCACAATCCAGTTTCTCTTTTAATTATATACAGGAAAAGTGTTTCCTTGTGCTGTTAGTTTCTTTTTCTTACCACTTAAAATCTTTTAAATTAGAATACATTCTTTATGAATAGATATGTACATACACATGCACACATACACACATAAATTAAAGCTTCATCCGTTGCTTCCTTTAATCTCTGTATTTTAAAAATATACATTTTTTTTTTCTGTTAGCTTAGGACTAGTTCCAACTTCCAATCTCCAATTTACGTTACATACGCTGAAACTAACTCCAAACATTTACTGAGTTTGAAGGTCACAGTGCTATTGATTGATTTCTAGTTATAATGTATGTTGTCCTAACATGAGTTGTGCTTTTTTCCTGTAACATTGGGCTGAGTCCAAAAATGCAAGGATCAAAGCATCTGGACTTTGGCATATAAAGGGGTTGGCAGTCACCAATGTGGTCTTGGCTGAGATTTTCTTGTTTTCATTCTCTGATGTGAAACAGTTGGGAATCACAGACCCTCCAACAGTCAGAGTGGACTCAATAAAAATTGGCTTAATAATCTGCCAAGCATTTAGAAGTGCCAGTCTCCACAGTTTTTCAGCAGTTATTGGCTATGACATGTTTCTCTCTCTCTCTTTTTTGCCCTTTTGTTAAAGCAGAAATTTGCTGTGAAATTACCTTTGAGATCATTGTTTGAAAGAGGTAAATTATTCATCACAGTAAGCTGACTTTATGATCTTTGATGTCATGTGATTACTTGTATATTTCCTTTTAATTATAGGATGGTTCCTTTATCCATTTGTCTGTCCTTCTGGAACACCAAATGGGATGCACAAAAAATAATGTGGAGTTCTCCAACATTTGATAAGTCTAACCATTGTTTACTGAAATTATTTCTTCACTTATTTTTGTTTTGTTAATACTTGTTTATATTATTGTGATTAAGTACATGGTGGGAAATTGGTCCATATAAGTAACCCATCTTAATTCTTATTCTTTAGCCTGGTGTGGTGGCGCTCACCTGTAACCCAGTACTGTTGGGAAGCTGAGGCAGGGGGATTGCTGTGAGTTTGAGGCCAGCTTGTGCTGATGAATACCACAGGAGCTCAGGACCAGCCCGAGCTGCATAGTAACACTCTGTCTCAAAAAGATGAAAAAAAAAAAAAAAAAAACCTCAAAACAACAACAAAACCAAAATTGATTTTCCCTTTCCCCTCTGTCCGCTCTTTTTTTTTTTTTTTGACAGCCTTAGATTTATTTCTTTATAAATCCTTATAAGTTAATTAAAAATTAACTAAAACACTAAATTTAACATTGAATTTAAATATTAGCTATTCACCTACTTTCCAATAATCTAGATATAAAATATTCAAAAATTAAGCAATTGAAATTTGATTCCAATAAATATGGTGAATATAATTATGGAAGACTACTCGTGGGGCTGGTGAGATGGCTCAGCTGTGGAAAGCGCCTGCTTAGGCATGCTTAGGCAACCACTGGGACCGCAGTTGGGTCCCTGGCACCACAGGCTGCACCAGCCCCAGCCTCAAAGCAGGCTGAGCCAGCCATGATATAAAAATAAGTAAATAAAAACTTAAAAGTAAGTAAGTAAGTAAGTAAGTAAATAAATAAGTAAATAAAGACTACCTGTGGTGGGAGGGAGATTTCATACTATTTTCACCAAAGTGAAGAATCTTCCATGCTAATTGCTTTTTACATTAAACTCCAGGGAAAGTTTATTCTTTATATTGAGTTTTGTTGCCATGGATGTTATTTAGAAGTATAGAATTACTACTTAATGTTCGTAAATATTTTAATTATTTATAAATTTCTAAGGCTTTGGATAAAATGTTATTTCAACTTTTAATTTTATTGTAACCTTTCTTCACCACTGTGTTATCCACCAAAAATTAGAATCACTATACATTTATTACAGACTAAGTTCTTCCAAAAGAATTTTAATGCTAGGACAATTGTAACAGTATTGGAAGTAGTGTTTGTAGCCATGTTGGAAAAACATATTAACACTTCTAAATTCTCACTAGAATTCTAATTTAAATTTGAACTAATTTATTCACTGTAATGAGACAAAAAGTAAGAGTAATTAGCTTATAAATTGGGAAGACAGATAATCATTATTACTGAATAATGTGTTCACCTAGACAGTTCAAGAAAGTGAACTAAAAGGGATCATAACAATAGATACATTTAATAAAGTTGTTTCATATATGTTAATATTCCAAAATAATCTGACATGATATCTGAACACTAGTGGAAAAATAAAATTAAAGTGAATATTAATCTTTATGATAGCAATCAATGTTATAGGAGAAAATAAATTAATAAGAAATGCTAAGATTTATGAGAAAACAATTATAAAATGCGTATATATAAACAAAATAAAGTTGAAGTTAAGAGTATATAATGTTTTTAACTCAAAGATACAATATATTAAAGATTGTTTCTTTATAAATTTACATATTTAATGTTACATTTTGGGAAACAATTTTTTTTCAGCAGGCAGGCTATTTCTAAAGTTCATGTAGGAAAATAAAGCATACAGAGAAAGAACTGTTTTGAAGAATGAAAGCAATAGGGAGAGAGAAACCAATGTTAAACAACATTATAATACTACACTAATTAAAACAGTGTGGTGCTGGCACGTGTCTAGACAGATTGATTAATATAATAAACCAATAAAGTCTTAAATATACTCAGCTACATAGAGGCATTTAATATATGTTAAAGGTGGCATTGCAAAGAGATGGAAAGGTTTTATTCAATAAGCATTTTGGAACAGCTAAAGAAACATCTGGTACAAAATGAAGTTGAATCCATATCTCACATGCAATAGCAAAATGAGATTCAAAACGGATCAAACATTTAAATACATAAGAAAATGTTTTTTTTTTAATCTGAGAAAGAAAGAACTTTGCAAGTCAGATGTGAATCTGGAAGCTGTTTTAAAAAATAATATATGCAGTTGCAAAAATGTCAAAGAATTCTGTCTTAATTAAATAAAACAAAAACAGTAAAAGACTAATTGAAAGTTAGAAAATCTGCAAATGATATAAAACTTAAAGAATGATTTTCATGATATTTTAATATTTTCTTTACATAATCAGCATAATTTAGTCGACTAAAATTTGTGGAAAGAACTTCAAAACCATACACAAAGTAAAATTAATAGTTCTTTAACAAATGAAAAGATGTTCAAATTTATAATAAAAGAAACTTAAAATTATGTTGCAGTATATCTTTCACTGTTCCATTTAGGAAAAAAAAGAAACAGGCTTTGACATAAATGGAAAGAGGCAGAACTTTTGTATAATAAATAATTTGGCAGTAATTGCAAATTATGTATGAGTTCACCCTTTGTCCAAGCAGTTCTGCTTCTAAAGAACTTATCATGACATATACTTGCTCATACATGGATGATAGATACCCACAGAATAATATGCACCTGGGTAGTTATGGTAGTTTATCTTATTAGAGAGCAATAAGGAACATTAAAGCAACCCAAGTGGACTTTAATGGGAGTCTACAAATAAATTATAGTTGTAGTCACACCTACAGAAATCAAATATTTTACTCCTCTAAAAAGGATACAGCAAAAATCAGGAATTTTATTTTCTAACATAAAAGTAGGTTTGTGCTTCTCCAGTGCCACCACTGTAGTAGCAAACACCCAGGTTTCTTTTCTTTTATCTTTCATCATTAGTTCTCATTGTATGTTTTATTATCTAGTTATTGCAAGTTTTTGTTCCAATTTGAAAATCTTAGTGATATTTCAGGCAGAAAGTGTGGAAGTGTACTTTCTATGTTCTTCTAAGGAACATTCCTGAAACTTCAACAGTCACCTTCTTCTTCACACTCATTGGCCAGAACTGCGGGAACAGCTTCTCAAATGCCAAGTTACTTAGGAATTATTGTACTTTAGCTGGGTGCATTCCTACCCTGAAGAGATTGGACTCCTATTATAAAGAAGAGATTCTTGGAAAGTAGAGGAAGTTATACATGCGAATGTATATGTATCCTTATGTGTGCAGAGAGTCTCTATAAAGAATAAGAAATGGGTGCATTAGTCATTCTCTTAGAGGAAAGTCATGAGAATAAAAAGATATACCTTTTAAATCATATTATCTTGCAATCTTTGAATTTTGTACCTCACACATGCATCACTTATTCCAAAGGTTTTTTTTTTTTTTTTGTCTTTTTGAGATAAGATCTCGCTATGCAGTTCAGGCTGGCCTTGAACTCACTTTTATAGCCCAGGCTGGTCTTGAACTCACACCAGTCCTCCTGCCTCAGCCTCCCAAGTGCTGGGATTATAGGCATGTGCCACTATGTCTGGTTCTATTCCAAAATATTTTAATTCAAAAGTATACATTTTTTAGATAACATTTTCAAGGAAAATTGTAAAATTTCTAATTCACATGATTTCTTAATCAAGTATTATAATACTAAGAAAGTAGTTTCTATCATACAACTTGTTACATTACAAAAATTAATTGACTTTATTTTCTGAACAGAATGGTTGGTACTAAAATTTTCAATTTTACCAGCTCTGAGCTGTATGGCTTAGGCAATGCCTCCAATATTTGAAAGTATAAGTTTTCGTATGTACAATATGTGGATATATTTTTTATACAACATTCAATGCAGTATTATGTGTAGCACATTTAACAGAGTAGGTGCTTCATAAGTGAAGACATAGTATACCTATCAAAGTTCCAATAATTACTTATGAGAATATTAAAATAAGACTGTATAATCTATTATTTCTCTGTCTCTCTGTCTCTGTCTCTCTGTATAGCATTAAGAAGAAGAATAAAAGATTGGCAATTCAAAAATTTCTCAGTAGCAGTAAGAACTGCAGCAGTGGACATAAATCCATGTTATGATTTACATAACACAGACATCAGCTTTGCAAGCATCGCGTATCAGGTATTATGGGCAGTTAAATTACGAGGCTCTTAACTATTAAATGTATATGCCCCCTAAACTGAATACTATTTTTGAATACTATTAATGTTATGTTCTGGACACTGAAAATAGTAAGAGTTGACCATATTTTTATTACATTAAAAGGAAATGGAAATTTCTGGCTTAGATATAAATTTCTATCACTTAATTTTTTTTTTTTTTGACTTTTTCAGACAAGGCCTCTCTGTGCAATTCAGGCTGGCCTTGAACTCACTTTTGTAGCCCAGGCTGGTCTCCAGCTCACACTGATCCTCCTACCTCAGCCTCCCAAGTGCTGGGATTATAGGCGTGCACCACCATGCCCAGCTTTATCAATTCAATTTTCATTGTGAGTTATTATTAGAAAGTGCCTTTAAAAGAACTCACATGTTAACTTAAGAGGTTTATTTGTAAACATGAACCAACTATGAATCTAAGATAGTACTGATTGGCTATACCTTAACATCATTGGTAGGACCAATTTCTAAAGCATTGTGTGACCTCGTCAAACACATTTTCTTATAGCTGAAGAAAAAACCTAAATCAAATAGCCCTTTTGGCTAGAATACACAAGTCTTGGAGTTCTCCAAGCCATTAACTGTGTCAGTAACACAGAGATACAGAGCAGAATGTAGAAGCCGAGTGGAGCTGAATGTGTTCTTTGTGCTCCTTCATCCTGCAGCCTTGGTGAGCTCTGCTGTGTCTCACACATCTCAGTCTGTGAGATGTGCACTGTGCTTCCGGCTTCCTTCATCTCAGAGCTGCCAAGGAGGGTCCTAACAGGGACAGCACTAGAGCAATGGGCATGAGGCACCCGGCCAAGTGCAGGCAGCCAACAGATCATCATCAGTTGTCAGCCTCACATATTTATATATTAGCACTCCTATTTGTACAATAAACATGTTTGCATTCCTTTCAGAGTCTTTATGAGCTGAAGCTTTTAGAGTGAGAAGCATTATTTTCTCATTGTTAGCATAGTATCTGCAGACTTTCAGATTTTTCTCTATTTGCACATGTACTCTTTCAAGCCTGAGAGAGGTGCCTCTATGAGGTTCATATGCAATGCGGCTTCGACAGAGGGCTGGGCAGAGGGAAGAAAACAACATTGACTTACACAACTCTTGTGTCCTTCAAGACAGCTTGGAGACATGGAAACCATATGTGGACTTTTAGCTAATAAAATAAAATGCCAAAATGTGGTGGCTAAAACTATTGCACCCAAAATGTAATTGGACATATGCTCATTTACTTGCTTATAATCAAAACATTAAAAAACTGTTTTGAACTCAGGTTAGGTGTAAGTATTGAACTAACACAATTTATATAATTATCTCACATGGAAGGAATGCATTGGTACTGTAGTGTTATTATTACATTCAGAAAAGTAAACAATGTATAAGCTTTACTAGATAATACTTGAGCAAAACTAAAAAGTTCCTATTACCCATGTTGAAAAAAAGGAAAACAAATTATTAATTTCACACTGAAGCTATTTTCCAGTGAACGTGCTATTTGGCTAGTGTGCCTGCTGTATGTTTATCACGTTCATGCAAATGAATGTCAGTTTGTTTGGGTAATCAATGCAAATTTCATTTCTTCAATCAAAAATAACAGCTTTTAGGAGTGTGCTGAAATGTCTGGAATGTCAGGCTTTGGTTGTTAAGCTCTGTTTATACACTCCATGAATCTGGGTTTCACATGTGCATTCATTCCAGAGTGTTGGGATGGAATTGAGCTTTTAATACCCAAGGGTTCTTTGTAGTTGATCTATTACCTTCTTATATTGATTTGCTTGTTTGTTCATCCATTAATTTGATTATAGAAGATAGTTCAGCTATTAGAAAGAGATCATTTACAGCAACAGTTATGTTTCAAATATAGACCAAAGTATAGAAGTTAATTTGTAGGTGCTTTTTATTTAAGCATCTACCTGGCAAGCACAAGGTCTTGAGTTTGATCCACAGTACTGCAGAGAGAGAGAGAGAGAGAAGAAAAAATTAGTGTAATTAAGGAATATTGAAAGAAAATAAATTAATCAGTAATAATAAAATTTTTATGTTTTAATTATAGCAGAAAATATTTGAGTAGGAATCTGAATAACTAAATGATAAAAGTAAATTGAAAAAATTAAAATAATTTTTCTTCCTCAAAATAAGAATGCATAGGAAACAAAGCAAGCACAAAGCTAACATGTAGAGAACATTTATAAAGCAATTTTTCAGTGTGTTTAGGAGCATAATTCAAACTGAGTAACAATGGCAAGACATGATGATACATAATTATCTTGCTGTTCAATTATTTTCTATCTAATATCTAAATATGTGCTTTCTGATTAATCCACAAGACATCTATTTCATAAGTCAATATCTTTTGAACATTTACTCTAAAGTTGTTATTGCAAAAATTATTTTACAGCACCATAAACTTGAAGTTAGCTTAGTAAGAATGCCCTGGCAAGTAGATTACATCTCAAATGTGTGCGTGATATAAGCAGAGCCATAAATAATGAAAATGCAAGGTGCGATGGTGGATACAGTGTGTTAACTTGAGTCTAGAAGCTTAGCCATGAAACTCAGCAGTTCTGTATCCTGGGGTGAAAAGGATGCATCCTTACTACTCCGGGATGTTGCTCATTGTGTCAGCTTGAGAAGTTTAGAAAGGTAACTAACACGTGACTCAGCAAGAGGCTAGGGTTCTTATTTTATATTCATTCTGAGCCTGTGCAAGGAGGCCGCTGAGATGGTGTGAGTGCTACACACCCACTGGATGGCTGCAGCCCGCTTACAGTACAAGAGAAGAAAAGCAGCTTGTTCTCCCCACCTTTGTGTTCTTGCTGCTCTTGCTGCCTCCTGCTGACTTGGACTGTTACCCCTGTGCCTTGCCTCCCACCCTTGGAGCCAGCTGATTGTGGACTGAAAGCTCGACAAGCCAAGAGCTAAATAAACCTTCCTTCCTTAATTTTGGGCGTCAGGTGTTTTATCTCAGCGAGGAGAGGAAAATGACAAAGACACAAGGAAAAATTGGAAAAAGAGACACTTCATGGGCCTACAGAGTTGATCACGAAAATTGAGGAACATCCAGTATGCTCAGAAGAAAAAAGTGAATAGGCTAAATTGAACTCTGAACATGAGACTAGTTAATTCAATACTTTCAATTCTGTACTGCAACTTTTTTTATGTATTTAGTCCAGGGTCTACAGGGTCACACTACACAGTTGGAGTCACAGTGATCCTCCTGCTTTCAGCCTCCCAGTGCTGGGATTACAGGAGGGTACCCCATACCTAGTGTCAGACATCATCTCAGTGAGCCCTAGGGGCGGGGCCAGCAAAGCACACCAGGGATTGAACCATGGTCCCTGAGCCTACCTAACAAGGTGCTTTAGTCTACTGAGCTATCTAACTGACCCTGTATTGCAACTTTAAAGTTAATTAATTGATTTTAAATCATATTTTACAGGCTCAAAGGTGAGAAATAACCAGGATGGGGCTCATGAAATGGATTTAGGAATAAGTGGCTGTGTTTAATTTTGTAGTCTTGTTTTCAGCATGGACTGAAGCAGGAAACTGCCATGAAATGAAGACCTGGTAGGCCTGGTACTGACTTGTGTCTGAGGGAATAGACGAGGGGAATCTAACTAACTGTGTGTAACCATTGTTCAGAATTTTATTCCCTTAGTGAGTAGAGTATAAAGGTCAGTGACTGAAGGAGTTATTGGAGGAAAATACGAATATACAAATATTAGAGACAAAGGATCGTGAAACATTGTCAATTTGCAGCACAATGGAATATGATGAAGTTACTTACTTTGAGCTTTTTACAAAAGAAAATAATATTCTATGGAACAAAGGTGAAAGCAGAAGGTCTTTATCCAGTATCTCTGGTGATACCAGAGCACTTCTCTGAGTTTCATAAGTTTATTCTCAGTACCAAGAAGGGAAAAGTCTTTCCAAATCAGGGGCCAGTAGAGCTCTCAACTCTAACAAACTCTCAAAGCTTATTAATACTTTAGCAAATTAAATGTTACTGATTCTTGCTTAAATTTCTCAGGAGCACCACTTTAGAATGACATGTTTAAGAATATGTAGGTAATATGTTATAGACACATGTTTAAATCTTCCACTCTTCAATGCTCATTATACATGGAACAATGTCAAGTGACTTAGGTACGCTGTACTGGTCAAAGACAAAGGCCTTATGCTTAGTTTCAAACTGTCATTAATAGCCTCACCTCCTTTGACTTACTGTTCTTTCTCTGTTGCCTCATCTTTATGTAATCTAAATAATGGTATTTGCTTCACACCTCACAGAGATGTAAACGTTAAGTTCATACAGTATACAATGTACTTAGTGTCCAGCATATGTGGAGCACACAGCATGCATTAAGCCTCACCATATACAAGCATGAGAAAGGGAAGATCACAGGCTCTCACAACCAGCTGTGCCTGGCTAGTCTGTCTCTAGGGTGCCTTGTCACTGGCTCCTCACATCCTCCCTTGGCCTCCCGTGTACACTGAAATGGTTGGTCTCAGAGCGTTCCATTTTCCTGCTGCCCAAAGACTATCAACCATTCATTACTCTTGCCTGACCTCTGCAGAATTCAGCAAAGCATGAGATCCAAAAACTTAGCTCATTGAAAAAAAAAAAAATGGTTTCAATTCCTTCAGAAAAGTCAGAACAGCTCTTCAGTTTGTTTGTTTGCTTAGGATCGTGTAACCCTCCAAGGAAAACACGAAAGATTTTAGAGAATAGTTGACTTTTAGTGTCGAAAAAATGACATGATAACTGGGCAGAGCTGGTTCCAGAGCGGCAACAGACTATAAAATCAAGAGACACTTCAGCCATCCTGTTCAAGTCAGAAAAATCCATTATCAAGTTGTAGAAGGAAAACAACTTGCGGAAATATCATCGAGGGCCGACCGTTTCCAATCACTGGTACTCCATTCATTATATGCTCGAGTGGTTCCAGGAACAACAGAAGACCGTGCACTGTTACAATGCCAAGGACAAGAGAGGCAGCACAGCCTGGCGGGCTGACTTCCCCTCGCTGCAGTCCCAACATTTCAGGCTTCACTTCCCTTGCCCAGATGAGTTAGTCACTTGGGAGGAGAAGCTGGAGCCAAGGACTCCTTTCTCAGGCAACCCCTTCTGCGCTCCTGTGGACCATCTGTGGCTCCGCAGGCTTGAGACCTAAAGCACACAGACTCAGCTTGAAGGAGACAAAAATGGGCCTCAGACTGAGCATTACATTACCTTTCTCTTTTCTTTTACACTGCCTATAGGAAAGCCTTATCTCTAGAGGATGAAACAGATAATCATAATATTAAGCTTAAAAGATATATACTCAATGACACTGTACAAGTTCCTTAAGTTCCAAAATCGATGATATATCTTATGGCATAGATTTAGGTGATTTGGTGATTTGGAAAATTGAAAGATGTAGGCAATAATATAGAACCTATATTACAGTGTAATGGAAAAGACATAAAATTTTCATTTAAGGAAATTCAGAAAATTGGTGCAATAAAAAAAAGACTGAAACATTTTCCTGATACTATCTGGATATGTGTATAAAAATAACCATTATGTCTAGTAAATATATTGATGTAGAGAGTGGGTGCCACAAGAGAAAATGGAATTTTGACTTGTCTGCAAGTCCAACATACTCATTTAAACAGACATCACCAGTGGCCAAAATGAAAAAAAAAAATGCAGCTGTAATGAAACTATTTTAAAATTCTTCTTGACATCCTTACTGATTTGCATTTTGGACAACATTTTTAATGAAATGTTTAATGTTTTTGTGAGTCTAAGCACACATCCTAAAATAATTTCATGAATTTTATTAGCCATATATTTGAAAGTCAAAGCTTAAATGAGACCTTATGCTTGATGGAGAATCTCTGTTGTCTAGAGATGAAGTTTTGCTATTATGAATATGATACTAAATTTATGCTAATTTTAAATATTGAAACCACATTTACCCACAATTAAGAGAGGTAATTGCTTAGTCTTCTGGGACATTGCTTGGATCATGTAACTGATATGACTGGTGATGTCTGTCTGTCATTTTGTCAACAAAATGTTGAAGACCTTTGCACAAAGAACTACCCATGAGGGCTTATTACGTAGGGAAGCTTTGAAAGTTCTCCCTCCAGACTATGGCCCAGTGGCCATTCTTTTCTGTGTTTGAATGGTGATTAAATCGTCCCTTAGCCCAATGATTCACCTTTAAAATATGTAAGTTAGAATAATAGTATTAGGTACATTGGCTTGCTTTCTATTTTTCCCTCTCTTGAGTGTTTTGCCCTAACATCTCCAGCTCAGGAAAGAATAAATTTATATAGGACTTAAGTTAGGGAACAGCTGGTACTAAAACGTTTCTCTTCTTTAAGCTCTCTCCCCTCCTTATCCAAACAGAGAACAGACAGATCTGTTTTCTCCTACTCAGACTGAGTGCAGTGGAATCCAGGTCCTTCAGAAAAAGATGGAATGCTATTCTACCTCACTATTCACTCCTACTTCAAACTCTAACTTTTGGATTTGCATCATTTTAAAAATGTTAAGCCATTTTTCAATGACATTAGCCTCCCAAGAGGTAGGTAAGGATAAGTTCCAGGTTAGGCAACGTTTAAACACAATTTTAAAATGTGTAAAACAGTCTAGACCCCACTTCTTCTTTTTAGACAACGAAGTCGCAGCATTTCTCTTAGACTCTGCAGCTTCCCAGAATGCACTCTGTTGCCTCTCCAGCCCTCCGAAACCAAGCGGCGAAGTTGCCAGTCAAGAAGTCAGTCTGGAAGCCACTTTACACCAGCGTTGTATAATCAGAACTGTTGGTATTAAGTATGTGTTTGAGTAATGTATTAAATGGCATTAACATGGACAGTAAAACTCTTGCATTATTTTCTTCCCCAGGGGCATATAATGCAAAACTTCATTGACTGGAGCCAGTTTGGTAAATGGGGCAGAAAATGGCTGTAGAACTGAGGTAATGTTATAGAGACAGCGGAGCACAAGACGGCATATAAACTCTTAATGGCATTGTTTCCTAGATTCTCCATGTGCAGCAAAGTGGATGTTGTGACTGCCTTAGAAGGAGCAGCCTGATTACAATTAAACGCCAGTGTGTTCATTTCCTGGTACACATATGAATATGGGGCACAGATTAAAGTTTATTTCATTAAGTATTAAATTCATTTTTAGCTCCTTAAAAGTTCCATATCTGTCAAATATGCGCCAGCAACCTGTTATCTGGTATAATGAAAAACAGTGTAACTACCACCAAATAAATTCGCATATAAAACCGAAACTTAAGTTTAGCTTTTCAGGCCTTGGTTTCATTGCTTCTTGCACCCACCCTTTCTCTCTTTCAGAGCCTTTAATGAGCAGCAACTCAAGCCAAAGGCTGTCAAGTGTGAGCAGGTGGTTTTAATGGCATGTGAGGTGCAGTTTGCCTGTAAGAAACCAGACTACCAGTCTGAATAGAAAGCCTGGGGGGAAGGGGAGGGAGGGGGTGAGATAAAGGGAGAGAAGAGAAAGAGATGGAGAGACAGAGAGCCAGAGCCAGAAATAGAGAACAGAGAGATAGAGAGAGAAACAGGGACAAAGAGACAGAGAACAGAGATATATAGAGACAGAGACAGAGAGACAGAGAAACAGAGACACAGTGAGAGACAGACATACACAGAAAGAGACACACACAAAGAGAACATTTTGAAGCAAAGTGCTTACAAATAAGGATGAAAATAAACCACAAACCATCACTTAATATACTAATCTGTCATGATTTAAATAAAACATTTGAGCTTTCCTGCCTCTTGTCAGTAGTGACATAAATGACCTTTTAGAGAGGAGGAACAAATTCCTTTCTGTTATTATGAAGCCCAAAGAAGCAGAAACTCGTTGTATGTGATACCCTGATACCCTTTCATTCATTGATTCAATTTTTCTTAGCAAAATCAGTAAGGAAGCTCTCGGAATCATTATGCATATAACCTGTGGTTGATGAATCAACATCATTTTCTTGTTATTTTTTTAAAAAAATCTTTTAAACAGAAAGATCTAACATGTTTAGTGCTAATTCTGTGTTTGGTTTAAATCATGCTCCATGTATGTATGTTCTGAGACAAAGGAAATGTGGTAAAGAGACTCAAGGTTGACTATGAGAATCAAAGCAAATAGTGTGACAGGAAAGGTTTTAAAGTGGTAAATGTTTTACATATTTAAAAGTTTACTATTATCTTTTTTTTTTTTGTATTTAGTACAGGATCTATAGGGTCTCACTACGCAGATTGGACTCATAGTGATCCTCCTGTTTTCAACCTCCCCAAAGCTGGGAGGCAGCACAGCATGTGGTGCCAGGAATTAAACCCTGGTCCCTGTTCTTTGCCTACGCAGGTACTTTAGTCCACTGTGCTATCTGGCCAGTCCAATTATCTTTTAAAGGTAAGTGGTGCAGGGGAAAAAAGCAGGAGTCAGAATCAGGTACATACTACGACAATTTGCTGCTGTGTGCCCCCCTCAGTGACTCATCCTCTTGAAAACTTGTGTTCTATGTACTCCAAGGGTTCCTCTCAAAACCGTGTTGCCTACCTGCCACTCCAGCTTCTCAGTGAGATCAAATATAGTCAAAAGCATTGTTTGAACTGTGAAACAAACAAAAAATGGCTTTGAAATTTACAAACCGCCTGTCACTGCATTTATTTGTATATTTTTATTATTAATGCAATAGAACTTAGGAAATTATTTTCATAATTCTTCTTGGCCATACGTTTCCTTTTATGTGATATTGCCATCTACCTAGTTTTCTATATGCTAGAAATATTATTGGTTTTTGAAAGCTGATTTATCATAGTTGAGACAAAATCTTACATTGGTTACATATTTTTAAAATATCTTTCCAGAGCTTGTGATTTTTTATTTATTATTATTATTATTATTACTATATTTTTTCAGAACTGGGGATCAAACTCAGGTCCTTGCACTTGCCAGGCAGGTACTTGTGCCCCTGAGCTATCTTCCCAACCCTATTATTATTATTTTTTTTATGTATTTTGTGTAGGATCTCACTACACAGCTTGGACTTGTAGCGATCCTCTTGTTTTCAGCCTCCCCACACCACACCACACCACAGCACACCACACCACAGCACACCAAGTCTCAGTGGTCTCAGTGGTTGACACAGCATGCCCAGGGGTGGGATTGCTGTGGCATGTGGTAATGTGGATTGAACCCTAGTCCCTGTGCTTGGAGCTACCTTGTTAACTATTGATTTTTATTTTTGTCATTTGAGGCATAGGAGCTAACTTATTCCTCTGAAGCAGTCCTTTCTTTCTTGGTTGATGCTTTTGAAGATTATTAAAAAGTCTCTAATTTTCTAAAGAATTCTATACTTTCTTGAAAAAAATTTAGTGTTCTATTTGATATAGAAAAATTTAAAAATATTTGCTACTGGCTTTAACATCGAGCACAAGAGACTCATTTAAGTGTTTTTCGACTCACATTTTCTTTCTAGCTATATTTATGTAGTACTATCTCATTTCTCTACAATCTGCCATTATTGTCTATCGGTTTCTTTTCTTCCTGAGCTTCTATGTTGACTTGTTGGCCACTCTATCAATACACTAAACTCATTTTTTAAATTACTGTGAGTTTATCATAATTCTCAATACCCATGAGGACAAATCACTCCTCTTCCTTTCTTCTTCTTCATTATTGCATCTTCATTATTTCTTAGCTAATCTTGGCTCTTTTCTATGGAAATAATAAGATCTGATTTAAAAATTACAAACAAAACTCCAATTGTCTTTCTCTGTGGCAATTTTTAAAGATATAAATCAATTTGAGAATATTCAATATACTTTTATCATTGACTCTGCATAAAAAGCACTCCATTAATTTACATTTTGTTTAAATTATTTGGATAATGTTTTATGATATTAATTTTGCATACCTTTTATTAAATTTCACCTAGGGCATTGGCATTTTGATTGCTATTACAAAGGGAATTTTGAAAAGTTATATTTTCTTTTGGTTGCTATTCTATAAAAATGAAATTGATTAGTGCATGTGAATTTAAAATTCTGCCAGTTAGTTAAAGTTTTCACATTGTGCTTAATTATTTGTATTAGATTCTTTGGTATTGTTTCTTTTGTCCAATCTTATCTTTATTTCACTTTCTTAGTAGGCAAGGCTTACTTTATGGTCTAATATACATACAAGTAATTTCTTTGACTTCTTAAGACAGTGTCTCACTATGTCATTCAGACTGGACTTGAACACACTATGCACCCAGGCATGCACGAAACTCTCTGCAATCCTCCTGCTCCAGCTTCCTGAGTTTTGAGATTGCAGATTTGCACCACTACACCTGGTCTTACTATCAATTTTTGTAAATACTAGAAATTTGTAGGAGTAGAGAGTATAGAATACTTTTATACCAAACTTGTTAAAACATTTTTCCTACCTATTGTATTTGTTTTGTCTGTATGTTTATCAATAATAAAAAGATGTGAAATTGATAGCATGGAGATTTGTATTTATTTTCTTTTATTTTGATTGTGATCCTACTACCTCATTTTGTTGAGCATCTGGAATTAGAAGCACAGGTCAACATCCCAGGCTTCATTATTTTCTAAATATGAGGATTTTTTTTGTTGTATCCATTCAAATAACTGCATATTGAGCTTTTATTATTATACATAAATACTTTTTATATTTAATTGCTTTAAAAATGTGACAGCTATATGTTCTAAAATGGTTTTAATTATTTTGAAGTGTGAAATTCAGTAGCATTAGTACACTCACAACACTGCGGTGTCACCATTGTTTTAGCCATTGTTTGTGTGCTGTAATAAACTTCTATACTGGTTACCTTATTAACAAAACACTATTTCCCACAGTCCTGGACTCTGGTAAGTAGAGTACCAAATTGACAGGTGTAGGATGTGGTGACAGTCTTCTTGATGGTTCACAGATGGCTATGCCTTTTAAAAAATTTTAAATTAATTTTAATGGGAAAAAAGATAAAATAGCAATGAAATAGTTTCAAAATAGATTAGCAGGGTTATATATACACAACAAAACTGTCCTTTATTTATGCTTTTGAAAATTAGCACCCTATGATGAAAAGGTCCTTTAAAGACTTCTCCAAATACAGCTTCTCTAACTGCAATGGAATACCCATCTCTGACAAAACAGAACAAAAAAGGGGGATATGTTGGGAGCCACAGGAAGCTAGGAAATTGATCAAATGTGTGTGTGGTGGTACAATTGATCAAATGTGTGTGTGGTGTGTAGGTGGGACAAGGTCTCAGGGCCTAAAGCAAACAAGCTACCCTCTCCTGACACAAACATCATATCTGGTAAGGTCAGCTACTAGTCACTAGGCTATGTTCTTACTGAAATCTCACATAGTGAAGTAAGGAATAGCCTCTGTTCTCCACCTCTTCATAAAATCACTAACTTTATCATGCAGACTTTACCCTAAAGATCTCATTGAAACTTAATTATTTGCTAAAGGTCCTACCCATGAAGAGTTTTATATTATGGCTTACATATAAAATGTTCTGTAATATTTCTTCTTCAAATGTGGGGCTATAGAAGAGTGACTGATCACAGATACATTATACCCATCAGTGGATATTAATGCCTTTATAAATGGCTGTGCTGTTTTGGAGGTAGGAATGATCCAGTATGTTCTTTTCCTGTGTAACTCCCCTATCACCCTCTGTCTCCTGGTTGCCATATGGTAAACAGCTAGCTATCCTTGACCATGTCATTTTCCATACTCTTTCGGCTTGGAATCAGTTGATAGTGGACCAAATTCACTTGAATTGTGAGTCCAAAATAAACCTCTCCTCCTTTTCATTGCAGTGGTTCGGTATTCTTGTCCCACTGATGAATAAGTGCCTAATATAACAAAGCTGGTACCAAAAATGGGGCCATTGCTGTGACTGTACTTGATGGTATGTCAAGGGAGTTTGGAAGGGCTTGGAGATGGCAGCCTTTAGAATGCTGAATGAAAACTTGAGAGGGGGTTCAAGTGGGAAATTGGAAGAGAAAAGAGATTGGAAGGATGAAGACAGCAAATTTCGGGCTCAGGATGTTCAAGTTGGCAATATAATCCCATAGTACTAGGGTTATAGGCAAGAGCCATTGTGCCTCACTTTGGTGACCATCTTCATTGGCTTTGGCTCTATCCCTCTACCACTGGATAGAGCTGAGGGAAGCATGAGTCTGGCCAAATGGTCACCCCTCAGCTGGGTCCAGTCAAGGAAGTATTTTCTCTTGGTGTCTGAGCCTGGCCTCCTGGAAAATAGACTAGACAACTATGCATGTTTCATCATGTCAAAGAATTTATCGTCATCATACCTAGGTCCTACAACTTTGTATAGGGGTGGATTTAAAGGTAGAAGACTAATTAATCTACTGGAAGCAATTTCAAGGCAGCCCAATATTCAGATTTTGTCATGGGTGCTATGACTATTCAGTTATATTTATAGTTAGATTTAAAAGGAAATAGCAGAATTAAAAGATGTGGAAAGTTTTCTGGTAACCACAAAAATTGCCTGTAAAGCTGGGGTCAAGAAAAGCTTGGTTTGTGAAAATACTTGAATTAATAAGAGCCAGGGACTTTGCATCAGGGAAAAAATGAAAAAATGACTGAAAGCATCTCAAGAATAGGTCTAATCCTACCTTTCACAGCTTCATTGGTATAAAATGGCAAACATTTTTCAGAGAATTTTCTTTGAAAAGAGAACATCGCAGTATTGTGCTAATTCAGGGACACAGATAGAAATGTGTTTACAAATTCAACCATTCAGACACATAGAGGCTTCTGCATGTATGGTCCAATGGGGAAAGAATACTGCTGAAGCTGGCAGCAGATGCTGGTATTATCTACATAATACTGTTGTGTGTGTGTGTGTGTGTGTGTGTGTGTGTGTGTGTGTGTATGTGTGTGTGAACTTATAGATTTTATTATATGTATCCTTAATTATTTGCATTTTATTATGTTTTGCACATATACAAGTACAGATCATTTTAATTATATTCTTATAAGAGTGAAAGATAGCAAATAAAAATGATTACTATTGTTCCATAAATATTTCTTTCCATTTTACCCTTTTTTAAAAAAAATATTTATTTATTTATTTTACATATAGTACCGAGTTTCAAAACCAGAAAAATTTAACAACGGTTATATTACATATTTTCATCATTGGATCAGTTTAGAGTAATAGATATTGGTGTATAAGATTGATCAAACAATTAAACAGTAACACTTTCAATAACCAGTAATTTTTTTCTTTTTTTTTAAATAGTTGATACATTGCACGTTGTCCTCAATATAATTACACAGCACACAGTGTGTGGGCATGACCCACCTTCCCATTGATGTTGCTAAGGAAAGAAAGAAAAAAAATTCTTCTCTTTGAATTAAGAGGAAGCAGATGCATTCACAGTCCAATGTTCCATAATTGCAGTGGGCTACCAGTGAAACTTGCAACATTGGAGGCTATTGATCTAAGGAAACATATCAGGAGCAAAACCATGCACTTATGTACACGGGATGAATAAGATATTGGTCCTAAGAGCCTTTAGAAGGTTCATCACATTGATCATAGCATCATGTAACACTAAAACTATGCTTGGAATGCATGTCACTCTCGTCTTTTTAATGTGTACTGCTCCCAATGTAAACTCAGTTACTGTTACACTCTCTCTCAAGAGTATTAGTTGAAATTAAGAGACTGGGCCAAGTACCACAGGCTTGACAGGCTACAATTTTGTATTTCCTTGAACTTCCAAATATCTGTGTAAAAATTGTGTAACTGCTTATATCACATTCTATGGAGAGTTATTAGAATATCAATGATTGTCAGAAAATATCAATTCCAAGCTAAGTCAAAGATGTTTGATATTCAGAAAGCCAGTGATGATAAGCTTAATTACCTATGTTATAGAGTAATAATATCATGAAGCTTTTCTGCTGGAGGGTTGAGAATGTAAGTTAACAGACAAAAAATTGGAGAAAAAGAAGGGCTATGAGGATAGCCAATATTTTGGCCCTAGCCCTTCAAGGTCAGTAAGGACTCAGGACATAAGAGAACCTGCGCTGTAATATCCTATAACTCAGAGGTGTCTCAAATTTTCTGGTCAAGGAGATTATGGGACCTCAGAGGAAAGGGATAAATTAACTATAGTGTGTGTAAGGAGAGTCACCCAGAGAAAAACATTCTCTCAGGCTTTCACAGAAAGCAAACTAGCCAAGCAATGGCCATGGCTCGTCCCGAAGGCTGATACTTACAACAGTTCTACAAAGCACTGTACATGGTTCCAAAGTTAATCCTGAGGGGATTTGACCTTGGAAGACACAAAAGATCAATGTTTTATTATACAGGTCTTGCTTTGACTTGCCCTTGATCACTCAGTAAATAATGATTAATTACATGGCATGAAATCCATTTTACTCTTAACAGTATTTATCCATTCTTTCAACCCACTTATTTGGAAAACATAACCTTAATACCTATGATATATTCTCCTACTAGGATCTCTCCTTTTTTAATTACTTTTATGAGAAATAACAATGTGACAGTTTCAAAACATGTTAGTAGTACATGCCCAATAGTTGATATAAAGGACAAATAGTTGTCCTTGTAACAGTTATTCAGAACACATGATGCAGATGTGATAATTTTTCCAATCATTATTAGTACAAAAATTTCTTCTCATTGAACTAAGAGAAAGTAGCACTGAACTGAAGTCAAAATGGATTAAATATCTAAATATTAAAATAGAAACACTAAATCTCCTGAAAGAGAAAGTGGAAGGAAATCTTGAAGATATTGGGGTAGGCAAAGAGTTCATGGAAAAAAATAAAAATGCACGTTTAATACTTGAAAGAATCAACAACTGGGACCTCCTCTAGCTGAGAAGTTTTTGCACATCAAAAGAAATTCCCAACAGTGTGAAAAGACAACCCACAAATTTTGAAAAGAAAAATAAATGAATAAGTATTCAGACAAAGGTCTTCTATCTAGAATTTATATAGAGCTAAAAAAATTAGGGTCCCAAAATTCAGAGCCCCAATCCGGAAATGGGCATCTGAAATGAACACACACTTGTCAGAGAAAGAAATTTGGCAAGCCTGTAAATATACAAAAGGATACCCCACATCACTAGCCTGCTGTGAAATGCAAATTAAAACAACATTTAGTACTTGTTTTCAGTCATTAAATATATAAGAAATTTAAAAAGAAGCCTTAAAGGTAGAAAAAGTGCTTCTGAGAGAGCAATAATGCTGAGTGATGCCAAAGGTGAGGTGGAGAACCCAGGAATTTAGAGAATCCATCAACATGGAATGTTTGCCGAGGAAATCCACACAGCCAGTGAGAAGAGCTAACCTAAAGGAGAGGTCATGAGGTAATGTAGGTTACGGCTGGAAATGCTGTGGCAGTGGGTTTGCTCAACCCCTTTGAGGCTCATATGTTGCCACAACCTGACCCAGGTACTGGACATGAAGCTACCTATTGAGGTTTTGCTTTATGGGTTTTATGCCTTGCTTTGGTTCAGTTCTTCTGTACTTCACTATTAACACATGCTTTGGTATAATTCCTTTGTACTCTACTTTGGGAATGGGAATGAGTACTTTGTACTATGCATATTTCAGGTATTTAAGTTTCTTTATGCTTTTGACAAAGGATTACAGCTAAGTGTATTGAGTATTGGAATATATGTTGTAAACTTTTTAATTATGCTAGAACTATTAAGACTTTGGTAAATCTTAGAGGTAGAGTAAATACATTTTTTTCTGAAGAGATGTGCATGGTCCTTTAGGTGTCTTGGGGAAAATGCTATGGTTTGTTTAGCTGTACTATGTTTCCTCTAAAGTCTTGTGATAACACATGGGACTTTTGGAAGTTCATTGGATTATGGTACTATACTTGAGTGGAGTTTGGCTTACTGATGAGTTCATAGCTATATGGTTTGAAGACTGGGCTTCACATTACATTTTTCTTAATATGATAAACAATTTGAGATTCAAATAATGTAACAGGTTCTTTCGAAAAGTAGAATTATGGCCAGCCAAATAGTTCAGCAGATTAAAGTGCCTGCATGCAGGTTCAGGGGTAAGGGGTTCAATTCCTGGGGCCTGCCATGCTAGTCATCCTTGGGGTGTGCTTAAATGACAATTGAGACTGGACATGGTTGGTGTACACTTAAAATTCCAGCTCATGGGAGGCTGTAAATAAGCAGAGCACTATGGGTCCGATCCAGTAGTGAGATCCTGAACACCCTGTAGACCATTCCCTAAAATACAAAAGAAAAAAAGTAGAACTAAATAGATATTGTGCTGTATGCCTATAATTCCAGCCACTAAGAAATGAGATATAGACTGCAAACTTGAGGTCACAGTGAGCAATTTAGTTAGAACATGAGTCAAAATAATAATTTTCAAAAGGAGCTAAGTATATAATTCAGTGACAGAATGGTTAGCTTGCATATGTAGAGTCCTGGGTTCAATCTCTAGTGCTGCAAACTAAAAGACAAAATTGAGTTTGGTGTATCATGAAATTAGTTAGACTTTCATTCGTTGTTTTACTCTTTTCATAAGTCACATAGAATTGATTTTACGTGGTACTCATCCAGTCCCCACAGGACAGCTTCCATATCTACCTTTTCTCTGTACATTTGCTTTTGTTGAATTACTTTTTTTATTGAGCACTCTCAGTCATTTACTCATTCACTCTCTGTATGTATATTACAACACACATGCTATGGGCCACATATATGTTATATCAGGACTCCTACTATGATATTTTGCAGCAGAACTTTACATCTAGGCAATAGTTGCTGAGTTTATACCAGTGTCTAAGTTACTTTTTCATCACTGAAAAGCAATGCCTACCACTATAACTCTAAGAAGGAGAGGTTAATTTGGCTCACCATTTGTGGAGATTTCAGTCCACAATTGGCTGGCTTTAAGATAGGGCTGTAAGGTAACAAAGAAAGACCTCATGGTCTGTTGGCAGAAAGCAGGGAGAGATCAAAGGGGGAGGCAGAGACATACACTCTTCCAGGCCACGCCCCCAGGGACATGCTGCCTCCAACCAAACAGGCTTTACCTCCCAATCTCACATTTAGCTATGAAATCATCAGCTGGTGACTTCTCTGGTGAATATCACAGTCACTTTCCCAGTGTGCCAGATTGCATTGGAATATAATGATCCTGAGAAAAAAAGCTTTTATCACTTTAAACCATTAAAGTTTAGAGTTCTTATTTGACCTAGCACAAGAAAGCAGAGACGAACTAGAAAAAAGTCCATGAACTGGGGAAGAAAATTGAAATATGTAAAGCTAGTGGCAATCGGCAACCTCTTGTAACTTTTCTGAGATATGGGTAGTTGCTTATAAAAATTTCCTTTTTTGGTGCTTGAAATTGAACTAGGTTCCTCCTGTATGCTAAGCATATGCTTTACCACTGCTGTAAAACATGTTTTATAGTATTGTGCTAAAAAAAAAAAAACTTTTTCTAAGATATTTAGAGTGGCTTTTCCTTTATTTTTTATTGATTCATTTATCTATCCAAGAACGTATCTCTGCATTTGTTTCTGTTTCATGACAACTGATAGGTACTAGGTTATAAAAGCTAATAATTAAAGTTTTCTTTTTAAAGTTTATAGTTCTGATTTTCACTTCTAGGCATGAAACCATAACCTGGATCTGATTTAGTTTCCTGGTATAGATAATAAGTAAATGGAATTTATTAAACAATCATACTGAGACATTGACACTGGCAAAATAACTTGGAATCCCTGAGAAAGAGAATAAATAAAATTACATCTGTGTTTTTCCTGCTTTTCTGCCTATTGGTCAGAAACAAACATCAGAGTCAAACAAAGTGAGGTGATTAATACTATGAGATGTGGCTGGATAGCTATTTACTTTAAAAGTTCTAAACATCTACACAGGAATTCACCAAAATCTTTAACCAATACTGAGCTACATGAGTACAATGTGAAAGTCCATGAGGTTGGGTAAAGAATGACCAAGAAGTGAGCTGAACACTTCTTAGAATTGACAAAGACCAGGAGTTCTTATCATTTGGTGTATTCTGTAAAAACTCCAGAGAAATAAAAGTTTAGAGGAGAAAAGTATCTATACAGTTAGGGTTACTCTTACATGTCCTAAAAGCTTAAAATCTATCACTGAAATGATAGGTTAAACAAAAGTAAAATATCTATCAGAACAGAGCAATTATTCCTTAAAGAAAGAGAGCTACATATACACACTGAAAAAGAAATGTAAAATCCATAATACCCAAGATCTAGGAACTTACTGAATATATTGAGAAGCCAAAAGAAAGTGTGACTTCTAACCAGGGGAAATTGTCTGTAGTAACAAGCATAAATGGCAAGATAATGCTCTTTAGAATAAGTATAACTGCTGTGTTTGAAAATAAAAGCAACAGTTATAAGGAAATAAGTAGAGATATGAAACATACAATAAAGCAAAACAAAAATTAAATTTCTAAATTGAAAAATGTTCACATGGAAAATTTCACTAAGCAAAAGAAAATCAGAGAAGATCCTATACCTATATAAAAGAAAAACAGTGAGTTTAACAGAAATGATAGAAATGTCACAAAATAAATGACAGTTCAGTACAAAAACACTGTAAAAGAATGAAGAAAGTACCATTGATTTGTAGAATAATATTATTACAACATGTAGAGCCCCGGAAGATGAGGTAGGACATGGAATCATATAATAAATGATAGAAAAAATAAATTAAAAATTACAACATAGTAGATACTGTAAACTCTAAATACAAAAACTCAAGGGGGAGACATGCAGACACACACACAAACACACACACACATGGGAAGGAGACCACAGAAGCAAATAATAATTAAACAAAGTTAAATAAAAAGAAAATCTTAAAAGCAGCCATAGAAAGAAATTACATACAGCACAGTTAAAAGGAATATTTATATTTACAATTCCAAGATCAGTAAAAGAGTTATGTCTCCCCAAGCCTCATGTGATCTCAGGTGACACTTTTCAGGGTTGGCTGGATCTAGAGTGTGAGATCCTAGGACGAATCTGTTTAATTGTATGTGCTTATTAAATCAGTCCACTTAAATTTTTTTTTTTTACTTTGACAAAGAAGTTGTTTTTCTTTTAACTTTATTTTTATGACATATTATGGCTGACTCAGCCTGCCGTGGGGATAGGCCTGGCATAGTATGTGATGCCGGAAATCAAACTGCTGTCCCTGTTGCTGCCTAAGCTTGCCTAAGCAGGTGCATTAGACTGCTGAGCTATCTCGCAGGCCCAAGAATTTATTTTTCTTTTAAATAAAATTAGCAGTTATGATCTTATAATTGAGATTTCCACAAAATTTATGTTTTTCATTATTTATTTATTATTAATTTTAATGAGAAGGAAATAACAATAACAATGACAGTTTCAAAACAGGTTTGGAAGGCAGTTAAAAAAATTCCTTGCATATTGTTGTCTTCATAGTAGTTGTTCAGAGCACAAGATGCAGACATGCCATCTTGCCTAAACACTATAAGTACAAATCTTTCTTCTCATTAAATTAAGAGGAAATATATATATATATATATATATATATATATATATATATATATATAGTCCAATAGTCCATACTAGTAGAAGGTTATTGGCAGATCTGGCGATGTCGGCTGCTCTGATCCCAATAACACTGTTAGAGTACAGAGAGGCAGAGAGAAGCTGATCAGGTCCCACACTTGGTTTTCCACCTTCTGCTTGCTGCGAATCTTTTCTCCTCTGCAATGCTTTTCTGCCATGCCACCTGCCCTGGATCCAGCTATGGATTGAAGCCTCTATAAACTGTAAGCCAAACAAAACTTTCTTCCTTTAATTTTGGTGGTGTTGTTTTGTAGAAGAAAAAGTTCAAAGCAATCTAATGTTGAGGCAGTGTCATGGCTACTATCAGGGGTTCATAGCCAGATTAATGCTGGGAATCAAGAGGAAAGACCAAGCAGAATGATTTAAAGTGCTGGGAGTTTGGCTAGAAAGGAAGCTTCACTGAGACTGTTGCCTACAAAGATAGAACAGAGGGGAAATTGGTCGCTGACAAGATTAACAAATAAAATCCAAGTATTTCAGAAGGATACAATAGAAAAGATGACCTAAGGACCTCACAAAAACCAACAGGACCCCAGCCTTTGCAGCCTCAGAGTTGCAAAGGTGAAAGACTTTGCTTTAAGAAGAGGCCTCAGAGCAGCAAGTTTCAGAGTGAAAGCAGCCTAAGGAGGTTGTTCCTTGGGATTTTGTTCATAAGCATTTGACCCCTACAGCCAAGAGAGAAGGAAGCCTGGTGGCACACCTTGATATCATCTATATGGTGCTAGCTTTAGATGTATGAAGAATGCAAGAGTTGAGGCTTCAGAAAGGCTTCCAACCATATTTCAGAATGCATGAGGCTAGACAGTGTGCCCTCAGAGGACAATGCGTGAAGCGGTGTGTGTGAAGCCAAAGGTTCATTGAAAATCTCAGAAGTTCAGTGAAGCCAGGAACATAGATTATCTGAGAAAAGCTTCAAGGTGAGAACAGAGTAAGCTCCAGAGAGAAGCCATGGGAGCTACAGCTACCTATAGTGACAGGGTAGGAGCCACTCAAGCCTTTTGGAATTCACATCTTCCTCTCATATTGCCTCAGATACTGCACATAGAACTACAGGATTTAATGTTTGCCTTGCTGGATGTTGGACTTACTTTGTTCCTATTCCTTTGAATCCCCATATTTGTTCCTTTTGAAATGGTAATGCTAATCTTGTCCCATTGTATGTTGGGAATGTGTAACTTTTTTTTTTTTTTTTCATTTGTACAGGAGTTCACAGCTAAGAGTCTGCATTAAATTTCAGAGGAAGTATAGGACTTAGACTGCTCTGGTGAATGGTGAACCTTTTACGAATTTGGCAGCTCCTCAAGATGGGAAAAATGCCTTGTGCATAAAGGAATGTATATGAGTGTTCAGGTCCCAGGGGTGGAGTGTTATGCTTGCGTCTAAATGTCCCTACAAATGTCCTTGATGATGTCATAAGGGGTGCTTTTTGAGAGGTGGCTGAATCTAGAGTGTGTGATGTTTGGATGCGGTGTATGTGCTACCACTTTAACCCCTGTAGCTTACATAGAATATAAAAGGGGAAGAATGAAGCTATGCAGGTCCCTTGCTTGCGTTGCTACGTCCTGCTTGCCTCTGAGTGTTTCTCCTCTGCAATGCTTGTCTGCCGTGCAACCTTAGCTTGGATTCAGCTAGTTACGGATTAAAGCCAAAATAAACTGTGAGCCTAAAAAAAACTCCTCTTTTAGCTTTTGGTGCCAGGTATATTGTCTCAGCCATGAGAAAAGGAACTATGACAAACATAGACTATCAACCTTAAAGGAATCATTAAAATAATTTCAGAAGTTATAGGCAATACAGCAGTAACAGAGATTAAATTCTATCTTAGATGAATATTCAAGTGAATCAAAAAAGAAGACAAAGATAAACTTAAAATGAGAACTAACAAAGGATAGATGTATGTGGAATCATTTAAATGCATAAAAATAAACCTACTAAATTATGCAATTAAAATGTAACAGTTATGAGAAGGGGAGATACAGTGGCTTAAGTGACATATGAGGTGGCAAAAAAAAAGTATGTCTACTAAAAACACATTCTAAACATCATCACACACTTCCAGAGAATCAAAGAAGTCATAGCTTGGGAGAGAATATTTGGATATATATTCAAGACTATCCTTGTAGAAATCACAGCACATCCTTTTGCAGATATTGACAAAATGAGCTTAAATTTATTTAGTGGTAAAGAACTTAGAATAGCCACAAAATGTTGAAATACAAAGTTGAACTAACGCTACCCAAATATAAATTTATAGTAATCGAGACAATATAAATAAAGAGAGCAATCAAACAGGACAAAGAATTCAACAATAGACTTGCTTCTGTAAATTTACCCAACAATTTTTGACAGAAAAGAAAAGACAATATCAAGGAGCAGAGGCTGACTTTTCAACAAATGATGTTAGAATATCTGGACATCCATAATCAACAAATTAATCTAGACACAGCCCTCATATCACCCACCAAATAACTTAAAGATAGATCCTAGATTTAAACGTAAAACACAAAACTATACCACTTCTAGGGAACAACAGGAGAATATCTTGATGAGCTAGGGTTAGACGATGTCTCTTTGGTAAACATTGAAGGCACAGTCCATGAAAGGAAATCTAGATAAGCTGGACTTCTTCAGAATTAAATGTTTTTCAATATCAAGGTCAAGGAAATGAAAAGAGAAGACATAGTTTCGAAGGGAATATTTGCAAAAGAGAAATCTGGTTAAGGACTCTTATTCAAAATATACAAAAGAGAAAAAAATGAAATAAAAAAGAAGACCTTTTAGAACTCAAACACAATCCAATCAAAAATGCCTTAAAGATTAGCACACTTCTCTGAAGAAAACACATGCAGATATTGCACAAGTGTATGAAAAATATTCCATTTGCACAGGAAAATGCAAATTAAATAGCACATACCTGCCAGAAAGGCCAAATTCCAGAAAACTGTCACCACCAAACCAGCAGCAGGAACACCTTTTCATTGCTGGTAGGAATTTATTGCTAAGTGGTACAGCCATTCTGGAATAGAATTTGGAAGCTTTTCATAAAACTAAATATACACTAACTATAAAACCCAGGAATTACATTCCTCGATATTTAGTCAAGGAAACTGGAAAACTTTTGTCTACACAAAAACTACACAAAGATGCTTATAGTAGCTTTCTTCATATTTAGTAATACTTAAAAGCAATGATGGCTGGGTGTGGTGGCACATGCCTATAATCCCAGCAATTGGAGGCTGAGACAGGAGGATAGGTGTGAGTTTGAGACCATCCTGGGCTATAAAAGTGAGCTCAGGGCCAGCCTGAACTGCATAGCAAGACCCTATCTCAAAAAGACAAAAAAAAAAAAAAAAAAAAAAAAAAAAAAAAAAAAAAAAAAAAAAAAAAAAAAAAGCAATGAAGATCCCCTAACATATATGAAGAAATAAGTATAAGTAATATTACATGTAGGCAATGGATATTATTCAATGCTATAAATAAATGCACTACCCAGTCAGGGAAAAAACACATGAAACAAATTTGAAATTTTGTATATTGCTAAGTAAAGGAATCCAGTACGAAAAAAAGTACAAGCCATTCAATTGTTATGATACAACATTTTTCAGAAGTCAAAACTAAATCAATCCCAAACAGAAGGTTGAGGAGAAGGAGATCAATAGGTAGAACATAGATGTGTTTTAGATCTGTGAAACTACTTTGAATGATTATATAATGGTAAATATGCATCACTATGAATTGGCCAAATACATAGAACGAAAACATCAGGAATGAACCTTGATGCCATACATGGACTTTGGATTCTGATGATGTGTCAGTGTAGAGTCATCAGCTATAACAAGCATGTTACTCTGGGCCGTGTTGACTACAGGGAGACTATGTATGAGGGGTCAGGACCATGCCGGGTACCTCTGTAGCTTATACACAATCTGCTGTTAGCCTAAGCTACTTTAAATATAAAACCTACTTTAAGATATGGATGAAATCTAGACGCTAAAGTATATACAAAGCCTTTGAAAGAAAATAAATACTTAAATGAGTAGGGAAATCCTATTATGTTCATAAGGTGGAAGACCCAATGTTGTTCAAATTGATGTATAGGTTGGACAAAACCCAAAACAAAATCCTAATAGGCTTTAAAAAACAGAAGTTGATAAGCTAGTTCTAAAATCCATATGAAAGTCAAAGCGTCTGCCATTATCAAAAGAACGCTGTAAAAGAAGAGCAGTGGATCCTGATTTCAGTATTTAAGTATTAAGCAGTCTTTGTAGCCAGACAATATGGAGTTGGCATGGAAATATACAATCAACTCAGTGGAACAAAGAAGGTATTCTAAAAATAAATCCATTGCATATAGTATGGTCAATTTGTCTTTGACAAACATGCCAAAGCAATTCAACAGAGAAGTGTTATTCTTTTCAACAAATACCAGAAACCTCAATATCTGTATGGAAAAAAGAAATAGCTTCACTCCTTCAACCACCTACAGAAATTATCTCACAATGGACAGTAGATTTCAACATCAAGCTCTTATGGTATATTTTCTTTTAAAAAGTACAAACATCTTTGTGACTTTGGAAAGATAATTTCTTTTGCCCCATATTTGAGAAATATTTATATTTTACAACATAATGGTAAGTAAAATGGACAGAAGTCACAAAGAAATACTCAGTATCATTAGTGTTCTTATGCATGCAAATGTAAACTACCTGAGACACCATTACACACCCCACTGATGTCCTTAAAATTATGATAACACCAGGCTCAGGAAGGGAGGTGGATAGGTGTGGAGAACCTGAAATCTCATTTTGGGTGGAAATGTGAAAATTTACAAAGCTTTGGACAATATTTATATAGCTTCTTATGAAGCTAAATGAGTCCTTAACCTATGATTCAGTACTTCTGTCACTTAGATTGACCTAAAAGAAAATCATACACTTGCCCTATCCACCACAGACCTGGCATAACAACTTCCCTGTACAACTGATAAAAAGTGTGTAACAAGTGGTGTGGTATATGCAAACAAGTCAGTAGCATGCAGTTATAGGGAATAAATTTTTCATATAGACAATACTGGGGCCTAATTTCTGATTATATATTATATTTCTAAAAATATACTATAAAATGGTACTAAAACGCTTCGTATTTATAATTCCTTTATATGAAACTCTAAGGTACCTAGTGATAGATGGTGAAGTAGTGATTGCCTGATCTTGAATTGTAGGGTGCAGTTTACTGGGGAAAGAACAGAAAATATGCTTGGAGAGACAGAAAAAGGCAGATAATAAGAAAAGTGAGAAAAGTTTCTTGCAAAACGATGAGAGACCAAGTGGTGAAAACAGTAGTATGGGAAGGGGAGGAAGGAGAGGAAGCAAGAGTCAAGATGCATTACATCATCTCCTCATGGTGGATATGTTCATGGTGTACTGGAAGATACTCTTAGTTGTAGAGATGCTATAGCTATAGGAAAAGTAAATTTTCAGTAATAGTTTCATGGGTGTGTTTCTCATATGTAAAGTATACGTAAGAAAAGTTGATTTAAAAGTAGCTCTCATTTTCATGAGGAAGATGATGCATAAATAACACGCGAAGGCTAAGACATTATATCACAGCATGCTTTGAGAGCCAGGGGAAAGTCATTTATACAGTTTTTTTGTGTTCTTTGATTGTCTGGTTTTGCAATTATTTTTTTCAAAATTCTCTCTCAGATTTTATATCCACAAAAGTACTCTAATTTGTTACCTGTTACCAGTTATCACCAGCCAATGTGCCTCTAAAGTCTTCTGACCTAAGGTATCATCAGAATTTGAAATGAATTAAACATATTTTAAATGCTATTTTATAACAAAATTGAAATAATGAAAGGAATGTAGACAGAATCTGTGGACCATACTCAGTTTTCTTCAAAGCTGTGGTCTTGGTCCTTGATGTGTAGAGGCAACATGGCATCCTGCTGATGCTGATGCAGAAGACACAGGCTTGGCGAACATGCATGTGAGCCCATGGCTCATGACTCTGGAAGGAAACAGGCACAAGAAGGGAAAGAAAGACAGAGAGAATGGATTACATTTAAAAGTGAACAGGCTTGTTTACAGTAATGACACTATGTGTTGACTGGAATCATTCTGACCAGAAGTAGGACACTTTACCCAGCTTGGGAGCTGTATTCCTTCTCACATGAGTCTTTCAGATATGAAGAGAATGGTAGATGATATTTCATGAGAAATCGCATTTACAACATATCAGAGTGCCTTCTGTCTGTTCTTACGTTATGATAGCATGGACTTCACCATATTATCTTCAGAGGAGAGGAAAATGTGGAAGAAAAACCCTTACTTAAGCAGAAATGGTCTGCCAATTAATCTCATATCACAAACCTGGCTCTTATGGTCTTGTCTCTCTCCCCTCATTGCTCCAAACACTATTCATTGTTATCAATATGCACTCTAAAGTCCTTATTTCCATCCTTGTTGTATTTATAAGAATCCTAGTAAATAAAGTATACATAGAGATCAAGACAAAGCCAGCAATATTATTTCTTATGATCAGTACTGCCAGTGCATTAGCACTGGATATTCAGGAGCCCGAAGAACAGAAGATGATGCCAAGATTTGGTAACTAGGCTGACAGGTTTGTTTCTTGGCTTCCAACCAGACACACACACAGACACACACACACACACACACACACACACACACACACACACGCATGCATGCACACACGCTTGCATATACACACATCCATGATCTTTCATTTTTAGAACTATGTTTTCCAAATGTGACTTCCAATATCTACAAAATAGTGTTTGGTAGGTGATGTAGGATTAAAAGAGAGAAGGTATCTGTGTGCACTAACTGCAGTTCCTGTTATGCTGCTCTTCAATGTACAGTAGCTGTAACTATCCTTGTGAACGTTATTATATATTAGAAATCCTAAGACCTCTAACATTCATAAAAATGCCAGTGATAGATAAACGTTAATCTGTGCCCAAGTTCCTGTCGCTTTAAAGTGGGAAATAATGCTTTTTCCCCTCTTTTTCTCTATTAGGTCATTAAAAGGATCTAATAAAAAGGAACTTGGGCAACTGTAATTAGCTTACTAATAATTAGTTATGTATTTCATTATTCTAATATTTGTAGTAGAGTGTGTTAGTGAAGTTAAAATTAAAGATAAATTTGATTTCTTAATTCAATGAAAAGAATATTTTGGAAATGAGAAGCTTGTAATTGCATAAATTCTAAAAAATAAGTAGAACAAGGAAGATGAGACATGAGACTTTAATTAAATCAGAATTAAAAATCATAGTTTATCCTGAAGGTGTAAATGAGTAGGAAGAACCAATGTTAAGACTCCAGGAAATTATTAAGCTGCTAGGAAGAGAATACTGTCGGAGTGTACGTGCGCGCGCACACACACACACACACACACACACACACACACACACACACACACAATTTTGATATGATGAAGAGCTTTGGTTCTGTCATTTTCAAGACACCACTGCTTCCCAGAACTTGGAGAGGCTTTGCACAGTAGGTCTCTGTGGTTCTTAAGTGTCCCTCCTTGCATAACTCTGGCCTTGGAAGCATGATGCCACAGGCAATGTGCATATTGTGTCATTTCCCGGATTTATGGTGAATCACATATTTGAGTCAGAAGTTGCCAAGAACACATTTCATTTTGATTTAAAAGACAGTTAATGTCTAAAATTGAAAAAAAATAATCCCACAAGTGATTATTAATAAAACAGGTACTAGGACCAAAGGATATCAATTTGCAATTAGGTAGCTACACCAGTGCCTAATGCCCTGAGAATCAGTTTTCAGGGAGATGGTATTTGGTGAATGAGGCTCTGGGTCCTATTGGACTATCAAGCAGCAGATGGGGCATTTGATGGAACCCTGGAAAGACCATTTTCTCTTGTAGTGCCATAAAGTTCTGTTCATACTCCTGACTTCAGCATCGCAATAATTTGGCAAGAAATTACAGTGGCTCACAAATGGATGGTTCTAGAGGCCTTACATTGTCCGGGTTTAGTTGTGGACTGGAGAAAATGAGAAGCTCATGGCTACTATAAATGAGGAGGTTTGCACTGAATGGTGATCTCAATGATAGCAACTTTTTTCTTTCACCTTTTTAACTAGCCACAGTAGCTGGAACTGTACTTAAAAACTGTATGGGAAACAGACTAAGCCCCAAGGAAGATCACCCTGGCAGCTGAAGAAAGAGAAGGCCACATTCTTTGGCGTATGTTAGTTGCATTTTTCTATTGTTTTAACATCTGCCAGGAAGATGAGGTCGGTCCCCTGCACAGTACGCATGGAATGCCCAAGTCTGCCTGCCGGACAAGGGCAGTTTCCTAGTTTAAGAGAAAAGGCAGACTAAGACTCTGACTTTAATCCTGGCCTCTGTGCTCTCTGGCCATACTGCTTGGCTTTTTCTAGAAATACTAGGAAATTTCTAAATTACCTCAACTCTGTGTTCTAAACAGCAAGGATTCTTGAAGTTCTTTGATATTCATAGGAATACTGTAACAAGTGACAATATTGTTGTAATTTCGCAAGGCACTAATGGCTGAGTAAAGTATTTGACTAATGCCATTTTGAAATCAAGAGAATTTTTTAAACCTTTTGCATGTGATTTACTATGTCCAGTGATCTATCATGTCTCTGCAGCTATCCATTTCTTTCATTTTTTATTTTTTATTTTTATTTTTTGGAACCAAGAATCAAACTCAGGATCTTGCACTTGCCAGGCAGGCACTGTGCTGCTGAGCTATGTCACCATCCCAGCCATACATTGCTAAGATTAGTCTGACTTGTCATTAGACTGTCATATGATGGGGCATATTCTTCTTTTATCTGTATGCTTATTCTCTGTGTGTTGAGATTTTTCTGTTTGACAACTTGTTTAATCTTATTCCTTCCTGTTCTTACAGTTCAACTAAATTTAAGCTTACAGCAAATTATTCAGATTTGGAGCCACTTGTAGTATTTTGTTTTTCTGTTGCTAAAATCCTTTCCTTATGAAACAAGATCACATCTCTGAATAATGGCCTAGTTCTAAGAGCCCTCTATCTTTGGGGCCCTGTGGGGAACATTTTGCTCAGCCCTATAACACCTCAAACCAATAGAAACATGAGTTATGCCTAGATGTCTAGATACTTCAAACTTTATATGCCTTTCTATTTTACTATTATTATACCTGTTAAATGAGACCCAGCCAAGGGTTCAGACTCATTGAATGGAAAATGTTGAATGTTATGGCCAGCCTGACTTATCACTGGTAGCAGGACAACCTGATTATCTTAAGGACTAAGCACTGATCCTGCGGACAACCCAAGGAATAATGCTGCCCCTTCAGTCCTTCCTCTGTGACATTTTTGTTAAGGCAAAATAACAAGATGTAGTCTTTAAAGTCAAGATTTCGTGTCTGTGATGGGGTACGTTTATTGAAAAAGCTTGGCCTTGAAACTTTTTGTCCCTCAGCTTCACCCTGGCCAACTATATAAACACTAATATGCTATCTAGATCTCATTGTGAGCCTGGGAAGGCGTGTTTCTATTGGCAAGCGAGTTCCTTAACATCACTGCACACTGAAGAGGAAAGCACCAGGACTGAAGAAAACACAAAGGTAAGATTTGTTCTAGATGATTTATTCTGCTGTAATTTCTTCCAAGAGCTCCCTGCCCCCAAAGTACACACACCCTTTTTTTCCCCTTAAATAAATAATGAGCTTTGGAAGTCCTTTAACCTGTTTTTCTTATAGACATCTTTCTAAAAGAAAATAGAGACAGTGTATTTTGGAAGTTTATGTAAGTTCCAAAAAAGGAGCTGCTCTGGTGCAGTTTCCACCCCAGTACAGCAGGTTTCTTTATGGTGTGTGTGACAAAGGGCAGGCTGTGCTCCGAAAGGGCCAGGCATCTCTGTGTTCGAAGGCCTTCTATCACTCTGCTTGATTTGACATGAAATATTAAACACCAGTTACCAGCAAAGAGTTATTGAACACAGATGTCCACTATCACTTTCCAATTGCTAAAGTCAATTTAGGTTTCTATATTTTCCCTGCTTAAGCATTCATGGGCAGCACAAATGTACTGTGACAGTAATGATTTCACAATATACCCTTTCAATTAGGGAAGAACATCGCCTATGTGTTTTTATTTTTTAAAGTGATTTTTTTTTCCATGTAAAAGCTCTGGGTCCTTCACTAAAAATGGGAGCTTGGATTGAAAAAATAAATAAAAAGAAAGAGCTCCACCTACTGATTCATTCTAAAAACTTCTTTTCCTGTTCGTGAATTGGGAATGGTTTTTGGCAGCACAGTGACTGTGGTACATGTTATTGAAACTACTGGAGAGAGAGAGAAAGAGAGAGACAGAGAGAGAGAACAAAGAGACAGAGAGACAGACAAAGAGAGGGACAGAGGCAGACAGAGAAAGAGAGAGGGAGAGAGAAGCAGAGAGTCAGAGGGAGAGAGACAGAAACAGAGACAAAGACAGACACAGAGACCCACAGAGAGATAGAGACAGAGAGCCAGAGACAGACAGAGTCACAGAGAGAGACAGAGATATAGAGAGACAGAGACAGAGAGAAAGACAGAGGCAAAGAGAGACAGGGACACAGAGACAGAAAGACAGAGAAGGGGAGAGAGAAAATGGGGAGAATGGGAGAAAGAAGGGAAAGAGAGGTTGCCCCCATGGAAGGGGAGGGTTAGAATAGCGCTTAGTGTCTGTAACTAAGAATGCCCTTCTTTTCTGTGCCTTTCGGAAGCCCTAGTTAATATGTGTGCCTCAGGATTAGTGCTCTCTCGGGACATAGGCTAACTGTGTCATTCTCTTTGCCTGAACTCTCTTTACCAGAATTCAGGTGGGCCAAGCATTTTACTGCATTACAATAATCATATTCATTTCCTAGCTGCCCCTTCCTTTCCTACTGAAACCCATGGTGGGTGCCCTTCAGCAGGATTTACAGGGCCATTTCCCCCATGGTGAAGCTGGGACTGTTCACCTCTTACCGTACTGCTCCCTGCTGGATCTGCTGGCCATACTCAAATGATTTCGGTGGAAAGTAAAGAAAATCATGCACTGCCACCCCAGGGTAACTTAAGAAGCTGAATACTGACTTGAGGTGGAGTGTCCAAGACCAGTCCCTGGAGGGTAACTCTGGGAGCAGTGACAGAACAGTGGTCCCTCTGGTATCTGCCAGCTCTTGCCCTACCCCTGTCTCTGAGAAGCCCACAGTACTGTGTATAATTTCTGCCATGGATATTCTTTTAAGCAAAGCACCCTCCCAGGAGTTTCTCATTGTGTGCCCAGCCACAGAACTTCCTTATGATGCAGATACAGGTGGCTTCCCGAGGGGGAGACCATGATCTCCTTGATGGTCACAATGTCTGAGACTGTCTCAGGCTCTTCTGCTGCATTACAGGATTTATAAAAAAGATGAGCACACTCTATTTGTCCCATATATTTGGTCAGGGACTATAGAAAGTATCAGTAGGCAACAAGATGCCATCTGGAAAGCACAATGGAGTACTTTAGGGTCAAATCCCTTTCCTTTGAACCTGTCTGCTCAGTCAGGCATTCAGCAGACATGATTAAATAACCATCAGATCCTGGTATTCAAAGTCTGAACAGAAAATGTTTATTCTTCCCCCAGATGAATCACACATCACCTATCACTGCAGAGTTGCCAAACTCTATGGTTTTCTTGTCACACATAAATTCAGTAGCTGACCACAGCCAGCAACGGAAATTTCTTATAAATCAAATAACTACATACATTAGAGAGAAAAGATGGGGACCTACTGCCGCACTTCAGTCAATCAAAAATATGGGTAATGAGGATATATTGTGTCCAAGGTGCGGTGCTCATTGCTTAGATTTGGTAAAATATGACCCAGCCTTAACCTCATGCAAGAAAACACCTCACCTCACTTTGCTGCCAATGAGATTTTTTGTAATTAGGAAACACTGTCTGGCACATCATTGATGATCGGGAAATGACTATTATTAGTAGTACTAGCAACTTAACGCTGTATGTAAGGAAATATCTAAGACAAAACATGGAAGAGATGATGGGTTTCTAAATGATTCACCAGGACACTAAGTGTTCTCAAGTCAGAGGAAGTAAAACTCCTGGAATCTCCCTTTAGATAGCTTTTAGCAAATAATTTCAGCCTCGATTCCATGAGGCGTCTTAGGAAGCTCCAGTGCCAGCGCCAGCCTGGTTACTGGAAAAATCCACCGCTTTAAATATTTCCTACGGTTTTCATGTTCACAATCAAGTGACATAAATATCATGTCTTTGCAAACAAGACCAAAAGGTTCAGAGACAGCAAGGAGCCTATTCTTCATCACAAAGGTCTGTCGCAATGCCTGTGTCAGCGGCCCATTGTCCTGTCTGCCAGCCCTTGCCCTGTAGCCCTTGTCCTCAGGAAACTTGGACAACTATTACTAATTCTTTTCTTGGTGTTCCTGCTAAGACGAGCTCAGGGTTTTCCCATGTACTCAGACTCTCCATCATGGATTTACAGACTTTTTTTAAAAAAGACGATCTGTCTTCATAGTTAAGGCTGGCCAAGAATTGGCTTGAACTCACAGTGATCTTCCTGCTTCACCCTCCTAAATGCTGGAATACAGGCATGAACTATCATGTCCAGTCTTAGAATTATAGACTACTGGAGGAAAACCAGTATCATTTTGTCCTACCCTCTTGCTTAGCAGGTGAAGTAGCAGAGGTTCAGAGGAATAAAAGTGATCTGTGTAAGTTCACACCCTTACCTAGAGACTTCACTGAAATCAGAAACCAAGGTTTTAAGGTATAACTCAGTGCCATTTCCAATATTTAAAAACAATTCCATAAAGCATAAATCAATGACCATTTTTCATACAAATGTGAAATACTTTGCTGAGAAAAGCCTTTGTGCTTCATATCAGTCTTACACGTCCTCTGCCGAGTGGGGCCACGATGACTTCCTTTTGCTGATAACTCATTCTCCACATCTCATTCCGTTTGCCACCTACATATGTACACTCGCCCCCACAGAATGTACTGTGTCCTTCTCATGCAGGGTTAAGACACAGGCTAGGTTTACATCGCAGCACCGAGAGGGCTTCTGGGAGGCCTGGCCAGACTTGAGCCACTCCCTCCCCAAATTCGCTTTCCAGCAGAAGCTGAAACTAATCTGTTTCTTGAAAATTTGAATTCTAGAACAAGCATAATGAGTATCTACAGATGGTTTTTAAATAATTGATCACGGAATAATTTCCTTACAGGCTCAAGAGTGGCCCCAAATTCAATCAGAATACCAACAACCCAATCGTCAAGTAAAACGAGAGTATTTCACTCACTCAATCCTTGTTCTTGTTGTAGTACGACTATACACTTGGAGTCCTTTTTCACTCTATTCTAGTCTTCCAGAAATACTCAGGTTGCCCTAAGTATGAAATTAAAAATAATGTAATGTGACCCTGCTGTGGAGAGGTACTGTTATAAAGGAGACTACAATAAAAAATGATTAATTATTAGCTTAACCTTACCCTTTTTTTTTTTTTTAACCTTACTCTTTGAATCGTGAATTCAACTTTTTTTTTGCTTCAAAGATTACAATTGTTTGTCACAAAATAAACATCAGTGCCATTATCAAGATCATAGAATGAAATACTGCCCATGACCAGGACGCTCCTTTGTTTCTTCTCAATCACTTTCCCTCTCAGAAGTTAGAATTGCTTGAATAGAGAGTAATCAAGTCATTGTTTTTCTGTATACCTTCTAAGCCCATATTGTTAAAATTATCTGTAGGTCATTTACCTGCTTTTAAATATAATTAAATTAAATACCTGTTTTTAGTATACATAATAAAAAATATAGAAAATATGTGTCATAGAATACACCATATTTTATAGACTATATATAACACAATGTATTATAGAATATATAATGGTATATATAATAGCATATATACTGCGAATTATATATTATAGAACATTTATTATAAACTATTACATTATAGAAAAATGTTACCCTTGATCTCTTTCATTCAACAGTACGTCCATACACCTATGTGTTTGATGCAAGTTATTAACTGTCCTATTACCAAAAGATATTGAGTTGTTTTCAGTTTTAACTATGGTAAGTAATACTGCTATAAACATTTTTTGCATGCCTCATGGAATACAAGATCTACATCATTTGGGATATATGTTAAAGAGTAAAGCTACAAATTCATGACATTTGTATATTTTCAGCTTTAGTAAGGAGACCTTTCTTTCTTTCTTTCTTTCTTTCTTTCTTTCTTCCTTCCTTCCTTCCTTTCTTTCTTTCTTTCTTTCTTTCTTTCTTTCTTTCTTTCTTTCTTTCTTTCTCTCTTTCTTCTTTCTTTCTTTCTTTCTTTCTTTCTTTCTTTCTTTCTTTCTTTCTTTCTTTCTTTCTTTCTTTCTTTCTTTTTGTCTTAATGGGACAGGATCTTGCTATGCAGTTTGGGCTGGCCTTGAATTCACTTTTGTAGCCCATGATGGTCTTGAACTCACACTGTTCCTCCTGCCTCAGCTTTCCAAGTGCTGGGATTACAGGCATGCACCACCACGCCCAGCTCTGTAAGGAGACTTTTCTAAGTTGAACATAGCCATATTCAGTTTCATGACTAATATAGCCTATCAATATTTTAAAATTAATCTTCCTTGTAGATAGCTTTCATTTGAATTTTCCTCAATATTGTTTGGGTTATCATTTGTAGATCACTGTGTGTGTGTATGTGTGTGTTGTGTCTGTAGTGTATTTTTAGTTCTTTTTATTTTACCTTTCAATTGTTTGCCTCTTATAGCACTTCTTTCTATAATCAGAAAACAAGCTCTTTATCAGCATTATGTATTGAAACTATATTTTATCTCTTGGTATTTTGCCTTTTCACATTCTTAGTTGTATATCTTGATGAACTGAAATGATCAATTTTAATATACTTTATAGGGGACAGCCAAATAGCTCAGGGGATTAAAGCCCCTGCAAGCAAGTGCAGAGGCTGGGGATTTGCTAGAAACAAGTGGATCACTACGAGTCCAATCTAGTACTGAGACCCTGAACACTCAGTAGGCCCTTCTCTAAAATATAAAAAAAAAATGAAAGAAAAATTTAATATATATTTAATTAATTAATCTTTTTCTTACTGATTAGAACTTTTGATTCCTATTCAAGGAGCTTTTGTCTGAAGAGAGATTATAAAGACAATAACTACATTATTTTCTCTAATATTTTAGCTTATACAGCCAAATATACAATATATATAGAATTGATGTTTGGATACAATATGAGATAGGAATAACAATTATTTTACTTTTTCTCTATTTTCCACAAGCCATTTCCCTAAACTAGCTCTTCCTCCATTATTATGTCATAATTGCTTAAAGCTATATATATATATATATATCTGTATATGTATATGTATATATATGTATATATATTAGTGTATTAGTGAGCTCTAGGATTTATTAATTTGATTTGCTTTTTATCTTTATAGTTCAATATCATGTTCTTTTAATTACTGTAACTTTTAAGTTTTGACATGCATTAGAGCAGTGAATTATTAGCAGTTAATTAGAGAGGTCAGAGATCTGTACAAAACAAAAAAACATGGAGGAAGAGTGGAAATTAAGAGATTAAGAATTATTGAAAGGCAGCTCTTAGATCATTTCTCTTCTCTGCCCCCATATTCCCTAGGTCATTTCATCTAATCTCATGCTTGGAAGTATTGCTCATATGCTAATTGATTAAACGTCTTATCTCTGACCTGGACTTCTCAGAATCTTGCACTCATTTTTCTAGGAAGAGAACTATGCACTCCGTTTGAAGTCTAACAGGCACTTCAAGTGTAACAAGTCTGCAGTTGACCTGCTCATATGAATCTCTCACCCATAACCTTCTAGCATTTTCTAAAGTCATCCCATCTACTTAAATACTAATTCTATTTTTCTACAAACTTTCTTTTCTCTTCTCCTTTTGGCTCCCCTTTCTCACATACTATTTTATATTATTGTAAAATAATATTCCAAATTAATAACTACTTTCCACCTCACTTTTGGTACTGTGGTCTAAACCAATGTTTTCATGCCTGGGTATTATTTATCTCTTAACTGGGCATCTTGCTTCTGCCTATAGGCTCCACTGAAAAAAATAATTATTTTCACATTAATTGTTTTTTTTTTTTTTTTTTTTTTTTTTTTTTTTTTTTTTTTTTTTTTTTTTTTTT